>JASAND010015188.1:0-13682 GCA_030248195.1 Trissonchulus latispiculum | reverse complement strand
AGTTACGCATTGCTTACACGGTAAAGCTTATTTCGTTGAGCTCTATCATGAGTTCCCAAAATAATTCCCCATTGCTAAAATCTTGCAAAACCTGACCAATAAAGTTGAAAGATTGGCATATACGTTGAACTAAAATGTTTGAAAAACTCGTTAAATTTTGGATTCTGGATTGGATTTTTTGAATTTTTGGATCTCATCTTTTCTCCCGCTTTGATCGTTTTCCCTTTGATAGTAGAAGTTTTAGTGTTGAATCTAAAGGCCTGTTTACACGAGGCAACTTTGATGCCACTTTCAGGCAACTTTTTCTGGGCAACTTTGTAGCAACTGAAAGTTGCTCAAAAGTTGCCTGGTGTGAACACTCACAAAATCGTAAGCAACCAGTAAGCAACCTTAAATTCTCACTTGGTCCAGAACTTAATTTTTTCAGGCAACTCGCAGGCAACATCCAATCACGCAAGGCAATGACTTTTGCATTTTAGGCGCGGACAATTGTCGTTGGCTACTAAGAGAATGTTGCTAGATAAATAATGTTGCCTGCAAGTTGCCTCGTATAAATAGTGTTGTTTCAGTCACTGAAACTGAAACTGAAACTAGGTTTCAGTTTGTACAGGTTTCAGTTTAAGTCACTGAAACTGAAACTGAAACTGAAACTATTTTGAGAAGAGACCTGAAACTGAAACTGAAACTGAAACATTTTTAGGCAGCCGACTGAAACTGAAACTGAAACTGAAACTGAAACTATATTGGGTAAAAGACTGAAACTCGGACTGAAACTAGTTTCAGTCTTTCCTTAAATCTTGAAATTTTTAAGGTTTTGAGCTTCGATTCTGTTACATTGCTGTAAGGGAGGCTGAATAAACATTAAATTGTACTTTATATTAACTTAGAGAGCTGGAGACCGTTGTTTTTAAAACGAACTGAAACTGAAACTGAAACTCCGACTGAAACTAAAACTGAAACTGAAATTATTTTACTTTGCCGACTGAAACTTAAACTGAAACTGAAACTATTTTGGTCTGCCGACTGAAACTGAAACTGAAATTATTTCGAACCACCGACTGAAAGTGAAACTGAAACTGAAACTAAAATCGGTTACTGAAACAACACTACGTATGTATAAACGATAAATCGTAAGCAATTTTCTCAGCAACTAATGTTGCTTTAAAGTTACTTCCCAAAATAGTTGCTGGAAAGTTGCCTCATGTAAATCGGCCTTGAGCGACTGTGACAGCTTTAGCAGATAAGGTTTATTTGTCACCATGCCCTGACCTCCTGAGAAATCAGCAGAACACGATGAAATTTCATTTCGCAAATAGAAAAGCTTTGATCTTTTAATTGTGCTATTTATAATTATTCGATCTTTTAATTTTGTGATATTTTAATTTTTCGAGCTTTTACTTCGTGGTCGAATTTGTTACCAAAGTTCGATTGATCATGTTATCGGATTTCGAGCAATAATTGTCAGTGAGGTGAGCAGATCAGGTGGAAAAGATTCGGCTACGAGCATTTGTTTTAAGAATGAAAGGCGAATAATGTTGACTTACCGACATCAACTATCAGTATCAGCGCAATACAATTAAGTATAAGAAGTTTCATAAACATCATTAGTTCTGAAAAGCAGAGCAAACATAATATACTAACCCAAAAATGCGGAAGCGGGTAGACTCGTAAGAACTCAAAAAATTAAAAGTCAAAAAGTCAGAGGTAAAAGGTAAAAGTCAAAACTTGGTTTGAAAGTTCGGCCCCCGATGGCGTGCAGAGAACAGTGTAAGTGCACTACACTACACTACACGAAGAGCATGACGACAGCTCATGACGTCTTTAGGTCCTTTTCATACATTAACATAGTGTCGGGTCCTGGGGGGGGCTTGTCCCCAGAAAATTTTAAGGGGGCTTGTACCTTGAACACAAATTTTCAGGGGGGCTTGGCTCTCAAGAATAAAAGTGTAAAATGTTTCGAAAAATTAACGCTAATTTTATTAAAATTTGCAATTTTTATTAAAATTTGCAAGAAATCTTCAATATTCAGAAAAAATTTCAAATTTTGCCGGATTTTCCTGAAAAATTAGACATTTATGCTAAAAAATTCCGGCGAAGCCGGAAATGTTTTGAAATTTTAGTGTAAAAACTAATTTTTTCCGGCTATTTTTGCCTACCCCTTGGCCAGTTTTTCGTTACCCCTTGTCCCCGACGGGGGTAGGACTTGTACCTTGTCCGGTTTGGGGGGGGGCGGTTGGACCCCCAGACCCCCCGCGTTAACCTATGGTCCTATTATATTATTTGAAAATCAAAAAATTGTTAACTAAATTAATTCAACAATTGATACTAAAAATTTTTCATAAAGCACAAAACTTTTTTCACCAGAGCTGTAGGTAATAGTCTTCAGTGCAAGTGGACGTTTAGTCAAAAGTTAAATGTTAACGTTAAAAAATCAGAAAAGTGACAGTGGACAAATAGACTCTGGGGGAGCCTCTCTTTCCCCACTGATGTAATTAAGGCAAACCTGGGCTCCCTTTCCTCCCATTGAAAGTAGGTCTGTCTCTTGGTCTTTACAATTTCGTGCCATGTTCCTTTAGAGATTCAATGAAATGAAGGTGTCTGTTCCTTCTGCAAGCTTTTGACTGAATAATTAATGGAAGTGCTGAAAGAATCCCTACAGAAAGAGTGACGACAGGCCACTATGAAGACAAGGAAGCCACTAGAAGATTGAGAAAAGAGCCCCTGGTTGTGACCTCCCAGGGATTGAACAGAGATCAAATGGAATATCCCGAATCCTTTGGGGTTCACCTCACCTCTCCCATTGACACCTGCGAACTACGATGCTTAACTATTAGTGACTCAAAAACATGAAGTATATGCAACTCAAATATCAAACTAAATTCAAGAAGTTCTGTTAAATTTAAAAAAGCCTGTAAATTAGAATTTTGAATTCTACAGCTGCTCATTTTTTATTTCTAGCTATGAATTCATGGTCTACACTTATAGAGCTTAATTCAGTCATTGCTTCAAATGTAAGTTAGATTCCAAGAAATTGTACAGTTAATTTTTAGTCAGACTAGTTATAACGTCACCTTTGGCAAAAAGCCTATACTAAATGATAACTTCTCCCAGATCTACAAGAAGCTTTAGGTATAAACACACAAAGATGTTTCCGTAATATATATTTAGAAATTGAAAGGCTGAAATTGAAGTTGGCAAGAAACAAGCTGCGGGATTACTGCAACGAGGGAAAGCCAGAAATTTAACAGAAAGGCAAAGGTGCCTATTAAGTCCTGGACAACAGCTTCTCAGGTAGAGATTACGAAACTCCGATGGATGCAGTCAGGCAAGATAATTGCGTCCAAACAAGTTTCAACATATATTCGTAGTGACAGAGATACAGGAGGTTTAGTTCTGAAGCAAGTCGAATATAAGAGAAGCTTAAGCTTAGGACGTTTAAAACTTCAGTCATCTAAAGCACTAGCCCGTGTATGCTAACCTACACACTACCTGTTCGAGCTTAGTACTTTCTTTTTGTTATATAGCTTGCTTCAGAGAAGACCCGGAGGGACTTATGATCCTATGATGGATATAACAAAAGTATAAAGAGGATAGAATGGACTGTTGACTTATCATTAAACCAAAAGCCGAATCATAAAATGCAGGCCTTTCTTTCCAACCGTCAGCAACAGGGTCTTAACCCATCCCAAATTATTAAAACTTGATCACTTGAGCATGAGCTAAACTATTATAGTATGGCTATGGTTTCTACCACGCTGAGCTAAAATATCGCAAAATTTTTCGATTTCACGAAATTAGATTTTTTCAATTCGCAAGGGGTAAACCAAGACATACCGAAAACATTTTCGTCTTTGATTTTGCTGAAAGGTTTAATATGGATTTTCTAGGCTGCAGAACACGAATCTGATGTCCGTTTTCGTTCCGCTTTTTGTTAGCTCAGTGTAAACTAAAGTTATAAGCCTAAGATGTAAAGCTTATGCTGTACTGAGCGGAGCTGTGACAAGACAAGAACCCAAAATTCTTCGAATTTTGATCAATTGATCTGAAACTTGGTCACGACGCTGAAGTCGAATATTGCAAAATTTGCAAAAATAAACAGGATTATTAGCAAGTGGATGGAACAAAGCATTTTGCCTCAAATTTTGCTGAAATGTTCTACGTACAAATTCAGTGACCACTGAGCATAAATGCGATGCCAGTTTCTCGATTCAGCATTTGTGGCTCATTATTCACTAAAGCTCTGCCAAGAGTACGTTATATGTAAATGTACTCTTGCTAATATGAAGAGTCTGTCCAGTGATTCTGGCGTCAGGTACCCTTGAGTATTTCACTCAGACATTTCAATACCCAAGGTCAGCTTTATTCGCTGAGCTGATTGTAGGGATGCCTGATATGTAGATTTTTCTAACCTCTTCGCTATTATTTTTACGAAAAATGTTTTACTGTTATTTGCTTGTTGAAGTATACTTTAATCAAAAATCAAAAATTTACAGAGGACTACAATTATACATTGGCAAAATAAAACTTCTGAAGTCCTAAAGAACGCGTATTGCTATTAAGCCCCGAATTCTAAAATACTTTCAGATCCTGGGAGCTTCGCTCGCACACCGCATTAGCCCCCCACACCTTGTTCTTCCAGACCAGTGATTCGTTACAGGTTTTCCAAGATGCTTTAAAAAAATCGGTTTTCTGTAATTATATATAACTCGATAAATAGAAAATTAAGTGAGGTCACAACAGAGTTGGAAGCGGGTACCATTTTGGCGGCCCGCCCCGCCCCGCTACCCGCACGCTGGTACCCGCCCCGCCCCGCCCCGCGGCCCGCGGCCCGTAGCCAACTGATACCCGCAAGATACCCGCAAAATTTTTCGAGTGGTGTGCGATTACTATGTTGCTAAATTTATTAAAAAATGTCAATAATTAAAAATAAACTTTGATTTAAAGCTTCCAAACTACTTTACAAAATAGTGTATTGGGACGGGTAGCTAAAATATGGAAATTAATCCAACTTGCCGAAGTTTGCCGAAAAAGTAAAAAAAGGTTTTCGTAAAGTTTAAAAATTTAAGCTAACTGATACGTTTAATTAGAGATGCACCTGGAATTGGCTCCCAATGTCAGTCTCGGTGGTTCAGCCCGATGCCGACCGGGACAAAATTTTGTATTTTTTGGCAATTTTTCGCCAAAAGTTTGGTATTTTAAAAGTCAAAATTAAGTTTTAATTGGTAGAGATCGCTTGTTATTATATTAGTAATTTTAACACTAGTAATTTTGTCGATATATACTTGAAATTATTGCAAAATCTTAATTTTTAAGAAAATTCTCTTATTTAGACCCACAGTTTTCAGGCTCCGGTCTCGGACCGGCCCGGTGCACCTCTACAAGAAATTAATGTTGCGCTCATGTAGTATCGAAAAAGACCCATGTTACAAAGCTAAAGTAGTAACGACTAGTCTATTTAAATCTCAAGGTTTTGAAAAATGATCAAAGTCTGTAATTTACTGAAAATTATGCATTGTTCACTGATTTGAAAACGCATTTAGCCTGGTAGAGGGCAGAGACCCTGGAAACTTTTGTCGACGTTATAATTCCACAACTGTAGATGACAACAGATGACTAAGTAGCAGCAAACTGAACAGCAAAAAAGGAGTTAGGATAGACAGTCCAAAGTTCCACAAAAGCACATAGTTATCGGAAGCGGCGGCAATATTAATATAACCAAGAGTACATAATATAAGAGTGTGCCACTAGGTACACTCTATGTTATCAGAGCAAAAACTATGCTCTGCTCGCTAACGGCCCACCCCCTCCCCCGCAAATTAGACCCATCACTTCAAAGTATTTTGTGCGCCATGTTTGTGTTCTAAAGCTCGAAGCAGGCACAAAATTCACAAACGCACTGCTTGTGTTTTCGAGCTTAAGCACATAAACACAGAGCAAGTGAGCGTACCCCCGTTTCGACTAGGTACTGATTTGCGGGGGGGGTCACTAGGTTCTGACGGGGAGGGGTGGGCCGTTAACGAGCAGAGCATAGTTTTTGCTCTGAGAAGAGAGAGCTTGCCTAGTGGCATACTCTTATCATTATGCACTCTTGATATAACGTAAACATACCAGAACGGGAGGTCAAAGTAACACTTGACTGATCCTTGTGGTAATGTGTGTACTTGTGGAAGCAATTTTTGTCAGAACGCAGTTTTTAAGCTAAATTTGCTTATTTGCACCAATTTTTGCAAAGTTTTAAATAAACAACGATTTTTAGTAAAAACCAACATTCTTTGAGCGATTTTTAGCAAACCACAGCGATGTTCCAGTAAAAAAATCCGGCGAAGCTGGAAAATTTGAAATGTGAGTCTGGAAACTTATTCTTGGCCACTTTTTTACTCCTTGTAACCGAATTTCTTACCGCTAGTGAGAGCAATTTTTAGTTCTCCTTGTGGAGAAATTCGCCGAGAGGAGGGGTATTTCTTTGCTGTACACCTGAGAATGTAACATACATGTAAATCCTCCAGAAAAGTGGAGTTTAACTGTCGAGCTTTCACTTTTCACTGAAAGCTTTCAGCTTTCAGTTTAACTGATATTTTCGGATTCACTCCCAGAACTGGACAGGGGCTACTACATTCTGAATAAAAAACAAAGCGAAAAATTATAAGTTGTCCGACTAAAAGTTTTGTTTCTGTTACAACCACGGATAGCCACATAGTCATCAGGACTTTTCTAGAATAATATTTGTTTGAAAAATTTTTGAGCAAGCATTCCCAGTTTCGAACAATTTTTTAAAAGGTTTCAGAGTAACCTTGTGTACCATCCACTGAACGTCACTAAAGGAACATATGCTTACAATAAAATTTAAGGATTTTAAGCTTTGCATAACAAAAAAGTATAACAAAAACTGCACGTAAAGCAAACTGTGTGCTGAAAAATTAAGTTTATTTGCTTACTCAAAACAAGAAATGCAAGTAGAGATCTCGATTAATGCACAGCACAGCATTTGTATATATATACATGCTGTAGGATCACAACATAGCAACACAACATAGCTTATGATTACGTTTCTGGATATAACCAAATAGAACAAGTTTAATCAAGGGCCCATATGCGCTGAAAATAGTAGTCGTGGAGAAGGACATCCAGCCAAAATTAGCGAATTTTTTGAAATCACCAACTTGAATTCTGTTTTTTCCGAACACTTTACGGAAATGTGTTAGAATTTTAGCTAATATATCAACAAGAGATACCCGCAACTACCCGCGCGGGTAGCCTGCGGGTAGCAAAATTTCTATTACCCGCGGGTACCCACTTCCAACTCTGGGTCACAAACACGTATTTGTACACAAAAGTTTTAGCTCAATTGGTCAAGAATTCTGAAAACCAGGCAATCGAATGGGAAAGAATCATAGGTCTTTGGATGAAAACTTGCTCAACGTGGTATTGCATGTCAACACTTTAAAAGTTTTCTGTTTAGAAATTGGAAAAACAGAAAACATTGCCATTCATTAAATCAAGATGAAATCAAATCCGTTTTAATATGAAATACTACAATGTAGTGAAGCATAAAGCAAAGGTAGAAGTTAGAACTTAGAAGCTTTGCTGTGGAACAGGCACTTTTTCAAGTTCAGAAAGTAGGGAAGGACCGAAGCCAATAACTAAACAAACAGTCAATATAACTTTCAGGCGTCAAAGAAGCTTCGTGCCTAGCTTAACCTAGTAGAGTAAACAGGAAAGATAAAAGACAGGAAGTGCCTTTGATTTTGATAACAGCCATGATAAGGCGTCCCAAGATTCAATCAAAGTAAAATGCTGTGCTTTGCATTCATCTCCCGTAAATATTGGTCTAATCAGAAAAGCAAACAAATGTCCCTCTCCCGTCCTAAGAAGTAAGAACAAGGGGTACCTTAGGCTCAGACGTCTTGTCTTTCCCCGTTCCTTTCAGTTTTAATTAGAAAATTGACTGCTTATCCGAAATGTGGAATTAAGTCTTGACTTTGGGAAATTAAGCGAGCTATTCTCTTTATTTGTTGACCCCTAAACATCATATATAATCAAATTGTCTGTGTGTATACAACATGAAACAGAATTTTCGCAAACAAATCAATTAACGTGTTGCATGCTAATAATATTAAATTATTAAACAATATTAAACAATTAAACAATATTAATAAATAACAATATTAAATATTGTTAGTGTAGTATATTGTATTACTGCATGAATCAATTTATTGTAACCATTGAAGACAACATGTAACTGTAAAAAGCAGCGGAGGCAAGTCCACTAAACAGTGTAATAGGAGGATTGTTTATGACATTCATTCTGCTGAATTTGGGATAAGATAACTATATTAGCAAGAGTACATAATAGATAAGAGTATGAAACTCTTACACTAGCATGTACAAATCATGCTAGGTATGCTCGGTTCATTAACTCGGGACCCCCCCCCCCGTAACTTCCGGGGGGGGGGGTCCCACTTTGCACTAATTACGCTTTCATATAAGCGTGTGTCTGCTCGCTGATTGGCCCACTTGCCTACGGCTTACTGTAGGGAATCTATTAGTTATTTTTTTTGTTTTTTTTTGAGAAGGGCCTAGCAACAGCGGCACACATTGTGGCCATTACGTTGCTGCTCTCCGCAGACCGTTTAAAAATACGGACAAGAAGCGGAGAAGCGAAGGTCAAGGACAGAAACATGACCCCCAAGCCAAATCAGACGTACGGTTATTTCAGTTGCACCCAGGTCAACAATGGTTGTCCAGCCAACCACTGTTGACCCCCGCATGTCAAGCACAACTAAGATGGCTGAAGACTAACAAAGCTTGCTCGATAGCTTAGGATAAAAAGAAAAGGCTGCAGAAAGGGATTCGGAAGGGATAGGCGAGCTCTTAGATAGGAAAGAAATGAAAAGTCCGTATTTCTAAAAACATGTAGGAAATGCGTAATGCATGAAATTAGAATTTAATACTAAATACGTCTAATTACTTCGAAGAAGAATAGAATTATTATAAAAATGTAAGTTGAACTGATTCTGCCGAAGGAGATACGGAAACAGACACAGAAGGACCTTTTTCACCCGCCATGCCTGTTCCCGATCCCATCCAACAGACTCAGCACTTAAAGACTGCCTGAAAACTTGCTCAATGCTAACTTTGCTCTTTCATACAAAGCTCCCGGTCCTGACAAAGAGTCGAATCCTCATTTGAGAACTAGCTTTAGATTTCTGAGAAGGGTTTGGTACGATGAAGCCTTTCTGTACTATTGCACTCCAGCAGTCGGGGCCATTTATTATTCCTTTCTGTTCGTGACTAGGTGCTAGGTGTAGTAAATTATGTTGGCTAAGCATGAAAAATTAAACTTAGCGGTTCCGTCGGAGAAGCAAGAGCTCCATAGTAGATCATGCGGCTTGGGAAATCCAGACATCATGATTTCAGATCCATTGGTCGATCAGTTTAACTAGTGGGATGTTTGATGCTTTCCGGATGCATTCGGTAGATCAGAAGCTGTATCCACTTATCCCTTGACAGTCTCTTGACATCGTACAGTGTGATTTAGATCGTTCCGGAGATTTTAAAATTTGACTACGACATAATTATCAGCGTATGTAAACATTTGATATTAGCAATGATCAGCATGAGATTGATCCAGAATGGAGATATTGTACCGCTGGCTAACAGCTGGATGAGTTGAGGGTCATTCAGGGGTTGAAATCATGGCCTTCGAGATCGATTGGGCCTGAAGATATCAACGGCGTTTGGGCGAGTGGCCAGAGGTTTCAGACAATTGTGCATTGTCAATTAATGTTCTACAAATGTTTGATTTAGCCTCATACTTTCAACGTAGTAGCGGAGCGAATCAAAATGCTGTTATTCAATCTATTAGTTATTTTAATTAATTAATTATAATTCTAATTAGGTTAAAGCAATTAAAAAATTAATTCGACAACTTTGTAGCAATTTTTCTGCTCTTTCCAATGATATAAAAATTGTTTCATAATACAAAAATTCGAAGGAATGTAATGTGCAACAATTTTTATATCATTGGAAAGAGCTATGGAAATTGGAAAGCTATTGGAAAGAAAGAAAGGAAAATGCTACAAAGTTGTCGAATTAGTTTTTTAATTGCTTTAACCTAATTAAAATTATAATTAATTAATTAAAATAACTAATAAATTCCCTACAGTAAGCCGTAGGCAAGTGGGCCAATCAGCGAGCAGACACACGCTTATATGAAAGCGTGTAATTAGTGCAAAGTGGGACCCCCCCCCCCGGAAGTTACGGGGGGGTCCCGAGTTAATGAACCGAGCATACCTAGCATGATTTGTACATGCTAGTGTAAGAGTTTCATACTCTTATCTATTATGTACTCTTGATATTAGCTACTCCTTTCATTTTCAAAGTTTTCAGTTTCAAACCTTTATGAGTTTCGGGGAAGCGCACGACATGAGCTAGATGACAAACATTCTGGTTCTCCAAAAATTTCTAGTTTGAACTAAAGAACGAATCTGTGATCGATTATCCAATACCTACCTCAGCTCACAGATTTTGTCCCATGAAGCTAAAACATGCCATATTTAGCACATTTTATAGAAAAATTAGGTTACGTACCAAATTTTTACTTTCCTTTTCCGGCCACATTTGCCACTCATGTCTAATACAAGATTCTAAACGAAGGAAAGAAGGATGTCAGTTGTCACTACAGCACCTCCGACCCGACCGACCGTCGTGAGGTGAGGATCGAACCCACAACCTTTGGCTATCTAGGCCAACGCTCTACTGATTGAGCCACCCAGGCACAATGCACAATCGAACCAAGCTTAAGTTTGAATTCGTTCCCAAACTGAATAGAAAGAGTAAGACACTCACCAATTTCTAGTGTATTCAGCTTGCAATATGCAATGTGCAATACAGCGGTGGAATCGGGTCACCGGGTCTGCGGAGTTCGAGCCACTTTTTGGACAGGGTCACCGGGTCAAGAGCTTAGACCATACATGTGCTTGGGGGAGGTTGGGGGTTTCACCCCCAGACCTGGAGCTCGCCCCCAGAGGGGTCCCTCACCCTCCCCCCAGAATCCGGATTTTTCCGGTTTTTTGGGTTCACGCCCCCCCCCAGGATTTCCCCTCCTGCACATGTCTGGCTTGGCTTAGACCCGATCATGACCCGGTTTTTTAATTTACCACAAATCTTAAAAATTTTGGTTAAATAATACTTTACTTACTACTTACTAATACTTTAGGTCTACCTTTTATGATGTCCTACTTAATTTGTATTTCTTACAATTTATCGTGCATTCGCATTTCCGCAGCTAATCTGGTTTCCAGCAAAGTATTGTCAGTGTCATCGGTTCCATGACTATTGTACTGCATTGATCTGTTTAGAACTACCTGGATTATAAATAACTTTTGTCAACAGGCACGGGATGAGTTTTGAAGATAACTGATCAAATTACGCAAAAGCCAAATTTCAAAATCGTCTTTTAAGTGATCATATCAGACATTGCAGAATTCTGTTGACGGATAACTTATTGGTTTTGGAAACTCATTTCTCCTTTTGTTTAGAAAAATGTTAATTATCTTATTTTAATTTTTATACACCTTGAACAAATGTTCACCATAGTAATTCTTTTTTTTTGTGAGTGGTTCAGCATCGTTGTGGTTCATCTCGTGACTCTAAAGATGCTGCACTCCGCTGACAATCAAAAGGAGTCAAGAGGCGGAGAAGCGGAGACCAAGGACAGAAATCAAGATCCCCAAACCATACTTCCGAGTGGTTATTGCAGTCACCCCCAAGGCAACCAGAGTCGTTCCCCCGACCAGAGTTGCCCCCGCTTGACAACAGTGACTCGGATGGCTGAAGACTATTTTTGGCTCGCTCGGTAAGCCCGCCATAAAAATAGACTACATGAGGGGATACTACATAGGTTGTGGGAACTACGACGAGCTCTCATAACTGAAAGAGGAAAAGTATCTACATATTAGCTTGAGATATTAATTTGTTAATTGTGAACCCTTGAGAATATAATCGAGAGACCATTATACTGAAATTCTGAACATACAGAAAAGGTACTTTAGCTTTATGGTAACTGCATTCTTTCGAGAATGCTTGCCCCTGTCGTAAGGTAACGGCACAGGAGAACACTGGTTCTCCCAATTGTTCTATTTAGGGAAACGCTGGTTGGCTTGGATCCTGTCCTTCTTATCCACCTCACCTCTGTCTGTACATGATCTAGAAAATTATCAACATAAATACTAATCTTCCTGACTGTCCTAATTGATATGTTAATTTTACTTTTAACCTGAGGCAAGGCTACTAGTCAAGATTTGAGATAAGTATTATTGGGTATGATAAGAAAAAGTATTTGGACATACCCGACTATCTGTTACCTATATTTCCGGAGCTATATCAATTATTTTGATAGGGCATCATCAAGAGTACATAATACATAAGAGTATGACAAGCGTCATACGCTATGTATTATGAGCTCGCTACATCCTCTGCACGCTATCGGCTAACCCCCCCCCCATAAATCAGACCCCCCTTGACCCCGCCCCTATACATGTACGGCGTCCAAACGGGGGGTCGGGGTCTATGTTAGTACACTTACATGTTAAACTTGACGGGGCCCCAATTTGTGTATGGGGTTTAAGCTCGTATGATTTACACATCTGTGTACAAACTATACAAGCACGAGCCCGACCCCCCGTTTGGACGCCGTACATGTAGGGTAAACTAGCTTTGTACGGACACTAACCTTGTATGAACATTAGATAAGATTTGACCAAATATCTCTGTGCAGAATTGGCCAATTTCAAAAAACTTAGTATCGTTAGAAAGCTTGTAATTCTTACTACAAATTTGCTAATTTTCAACAAATTTCCTTCAAAAATGAAGTCGCTGCAGCAATTTTTATCGTCGTCGACGCGACACACTTAGAAAAAGCCAATTTTGAGGTTAAACTTTAGGAGAAAAATGCTATGTCCAACCTACAAATAACTAAGAACATTTTTCTATAAAATTGTGCCTAATTGTGTTTTCTATAATCTGATCAAATTGTTTTTCAAAATGATAAAGTCTATTAAAAGTTATTAATTTAATAATAATTAAATTTGAGCTAGCATTGTATGGACACGTCACTTTCCTTGTATGGACAGCAAAATTTATGTGTATTTTATATGACGTTAAAGCAGGATTTGTTATGTTAATAACTTTAACTGAAAGTCTCAAATTAATGTAAAATTTTCTAAACAGGTTTTCAAAGGCATTTCCTACCATTTTGACTAAAAATTAAGCAATTTCAAAAATTTTAATTTTGTAATGTTTTTACTGCAATCGAAAGAGGACACTCAAATAGCTCTAAATCCAAAAAATCAAGCTGCCAGCTTCTATTTTAAGTCCAATAGAAGCATTTTAAAATTTTATTACTCCTATGTTTTGCGTGTATAATTCAGTGTCCATACAAAGCAAGTTGTGTCCATACAACGAAAAATATTGTCCGTTCATGGCAAGTGCTGATATATGCTGAAGATAGACCGATGTTTTATTGTCCATACAAAGCTAGTTTACCCTATAGGGGCGGGGTGAGGGGGGGTCTGATTTATGGGGAGGGTCAGCCGATAGCGCGCATCGGATGTAGCGAGCTCATAATACATAGAGTATGCCAGCTGTCATACTCTTATGTATTATGTACTCTTGGCATTATG
>JASAND010015187.1:0-44542 GCA_030248195.1 Trissonchulus latispiculum | reverse complement strand
TATACTTCGTTCAGTTGCATTGCTACCAGAGTAATTTGGACCCCTTCCTAATGACGCCGTCGTCAAAATCAACACTATTTCTCTCTGCATCGAGAAAAGACGCGCCTAAAATGCAGTCAATAGTAGAATTTTCGACAACAAGAAACAATACCTTAAAGGTCTCCCCTAAAAGTGTCACCCGGGATTTGCATTGACCAAGCACATTTAAGGTGGTGGTTTTCTTTTAAGTAAATTTGACCCTAAAGACTTCAATTCTTTATGAATGTAGATGAAACTTTCCAAATATGCTATTTTGGTGCTCTTTAGCATTCTCGGACCAGTCCCACATTTGTAGGTGAAAAGATGAGAAATTTTCGGTTTTTGGCATTATACTCTCAGTAGGTAGTTGATTGATACATCAGATTGGTTGTTATGGATGAAAAGAGGGTACAAAAACGAACAGTTTTGCTTTTACAACCTGGAGCTATCTCTAGTGGCAGTATAAGCCAAAAACGATTTTTGGGGTCAAAAACGGCTGTTTTCGAAAAAATCAGTTTTTTCAAAATTACTGCTAAGTCGTACGAACAATTTTCGGTTATTTATACTCAATCGATAAGCGATCTAAAACCCCATGTTATCAGTGCCTATTAGCTGGGATTCGTTGCTTTAAGCTAGAGATTTGGCCGAATAACCATTTTGGCAAAAACTGCGATTATTTTGTTTTAAACAGCGATTTCTCAAAAACTACCCAATGGATTCGCCTGATTTTTGGCACTATTGCGGAGGGACATTTTTCTTGGTTTGAGCTAAAACTTCGCCAGTTGCGAGAAAATTGAATGCAAAGTTGCGAAATTCCGTGTCACCGCACATTTGCCGGATTTACAGGAATATTGAGACTTGTTGAGCCAAATCTAAAAAATGTACCTCGGCGCATATGTCCTTCATATCATGACACAAGAAAAAATTTTGGCCGACTCTACAGCTTTGAGAAATCCATGTTCAAAAATTTTTGGTCTATATTTAGCCTGTCAGAAGTCAATATGTCAGAAACTTTTTGCTAGTTTTGTGCTAATTTTGCTGGTTTCGTAAGCTCATCTGAATGTATTGATCATAAGCTTCAAAACAATGTACAAAACTCTTTCCAACTCCCAAAATTGCGAAAGTTACAGCGTTTCAAAAAAAATTACGATAAAAGGACAGCGCAAAAAGATACTCCCACCCTAAATGACTGTCAGTGACGCTTCAGGCTTGCAAGAAATGGGAATGAGTGGTTTCTGACTAAATTTGCACCAAAACGCTTTGCTAATAAAATCAGGACCTGAGCTAGTATCAATGAACGCCTTAGTGGATAAGCCATTTATATGAGCAGTTATGAAAACAGGAAAAGCAAATACAAGATGAGATGAAGATGAACATGGCATAGATTCGGGAACAAAATCATGAACAAAATCAACATCAGAACAATTAGTTGAAGCACCTACGGAATAGTTAGGCTCGGACACAGAAACAGAATTCTCAGAATTTGAACTATTATTCATTACAAAAAAATCAAAAATCATCCTCGATCCATCCCGGGCAGGAACGAGGCGGGCAGCGGCAACTGGAAGCCCTGGAGCAAAAAGTTCCACAACGCCTTTAGCGCCCAAGATGATCAGCGCCATCACGCTGGTAACATAGTTGTCCAAAAGATTCGCTAGCTGTCACAGATGCTAATTGGTTAGACAATGACTGAACCTGGCGGCTCAAGTTCTGTACCTGATTTTCAAAATAACAAAACATCAAAGCAGAATCGCTTGACAAATCCGCACTGGTTAGCACCAGTCGGCATCAACCGGCTCTTGTTGCTTCTGAGACTTGAGCTTGTTTTTGGAAGGGAAGGAATTGTTAAGAACTATAAAAGAAAAAGATAAAAATGAAGGGAGATTCGTTCGACGACTAAAGCAGTAGTTAGCCTAAATAGACTAGATAGTAGTTGTTGGCTATGGTCTGACACAAAAATTTAGTTTAGTTGATGTTGTCAGGTGGTGTGATATGTTGTGCTGGCTTGATGAGAAAGAACGCGTTGTATCAGTTTAATTCTATGTTTTTGTTCTAGTTTTTGTGTGAGTTCTCTCCTTCTTTCACCCCCCCCCAAACCACCTCCTCTTCTCCTCCTTCTTTAAGTCAAAATTTACTAGAGAACTAGAAAGCTCCTAGTTGCTAGTCCGCCTGCAATTACCGCAGTTTAATAAAACAAGTAATAGTGGTACCCAATTATTTTAATTCGCACTTGACAGTCTACTAGACTCTCAAATCTAGTGCGAGCATCTGATTGAACGGCGAATTTTATGAAACAGTTTACCTACTTGACTGGACTACTAGACAGTGCTAATAGCCGATTCTAGTAAATATAGAATTTTATGAAACTGCCCCCCAGTATCTGCTTACAATCCTTGCAATCGTGCAATCCTTAATGTTCATGCTTTACTGTCTTTATTAGTTAATACTGCCGCAGAAATTAATGCAATAACCGTTATGAGTTAACGTAAAGTTAATACACAAGCATAATATATAACGGTGACGCCCCAATAAATTAATGCACGTGTTTACACTCTTAAATTGTATATGAGCTATTTAAAAATTCTTTCAGTTCATAAAATCAAGAGTACATAATGATAAGAGTGTGACAAGCGTCACATTCTATGCAATGAAGGCAAAAACTATGCTATGTGCGCTAACGGCTTACCCCCCCCCCCACAAATTGACCCCTCTCACACCGCCCCTATATGGGTACGTGGTCCAAACGGGGGTCGCTCACTGCTTTGCATAATTGCACGCTGAAATTAACAGGGGCCCAATTTGGGGAGGGGGTGCAGCGTGTATGCTTAACACATAGATGCACAAAATATACTAAGCGTGTGAGCGACTCCTGTTTGGAACTATGTACCCATATAGGGGCGGTGTGAGAGGGGGTCAATTTGTGGGGGTAAGCCGTTAGCGCGCATCGCATAGTTTTTGCCTTCATTGCATAGAGTGTGACGCTTGTCACACTCTTATCATTATGCACTCTTGATAAAATGCTTATAAAATTAACTTTTCACTTGAATTAATGGTCAATTTTGATAAATAAGTTTCTTCATTCTGTTACCGTAAAAGTTGTTTTAGGATGTTTATTTTTCATTTTTGAAAATTTTTTAAAAATTGTTTGACATTTCACTTTATGGTATTCTTGCATCATATCACATGACATGAGATAGCACTTTTTGTTTCGCCTATTTTTCACCAGGAGTATGCACTTTCTTTGGCAAATTAAATTATTTTCAAATATCTATACTAACATTGGGTGTTTCTGGTTTCTATGAGACTCAGCTAAGTTCTTAATTATTGCATTTTCCTTGTTTGTTCCCTCACTAAATATCCCTGTAACTTTACTAACTTCGTTCTATTATAAACATTTTTCAGTATCACCGCAACAAAGAGAAAGATATATCTCCCAGGAAATTTAATCAGGCTACATCAGTGCTGCCAAGGACTGGATTTTCTTCCGTGTAGATGTGGCCATTACCGAAGTCTTCTCCAAGGATGTGGTGTCACGGTATGGAAAGCTTTACTTTCGCCAAAAGGATGCCGGAAGGTTTTTGAAATTTTTGACCAAAAATTCTTAAAGCTTGGCAATTTCTGGACACCTCAAGGTAAATAGGGAAAGAGTGACAGAATTCATGAGAGTATGACAGCTGTCATACTCTATGTATTATAAGCGTGGCATATCCTCCGTCAACGGATTAGCCCCCGTAAATTGGACCCTTTGCTTCAAAAAAATTTGGCAGCATGGATCTGTTCTAAAGCTCGAAACAGACACAAAACTCGCGCACGTACTGCTTGTTGTGCAAGATATAGGACTTTAATGTATATTTAACTGACTCTGCGTGTTGTTTTTATGATAAACCAACCAGAAGCATACGTCGCTGTGCATCTAATAGCGGACGAGCAGGGACAAGTCTCTCTAAAATTTTTCTGAAATTTCCAGAGCAGGCACTGAGCCAAACACAGGAGATTTCAACCACAGTGTATGTGAGCTGCTGCAGAGGCTTGCCTGAAGATATGAAGTGCAATCAGACAGACATCAGCTTATCAGGGTATCAGCTTTTACAGCATATAGGAGCAGCATTGTCAAGTAGCGATCTTAGCTCAAACGGACTGTGTATACGACAGCCTGCTGAAATCGATCAAGAACGATCAGAATATCTTCGTTATTCGTAAAGATCCAATCTTGTGGGGGCCTTTGCGAGAGTGTAAGTGTTTGCCCAATCTTTTCATAAGATATATATATATATATATATATATATATATATATATATATATATATATTGTACAACAAAGTTAACGGGCGTCTATTCACCCTGTGCAAAGTTGTAGCGAAATGGTTCTTTTTTGGCAATTTTCTTGGCTTTTTTTCCATAGCAAAATTTCGCAATTCTTAGGTTTGAAGGTGTGTTGAGGGGGTCAATATTAATCGTACCTCTTTTTCTTAACTAACCTCTTAATTATATATGCAGTAGCTAGAGATGCACCGAGGCAGCCACTGCTGAGGCAGGGCCTGAAAATAGACGGTGCAAATTGACAATTTTCACAAAGTTGTTAAAGAACGAAAAAATTTTAAATTTTTTAATGAAATTTAAATAACTAAAAAAAGAATTTTGATAAATTGTTTGAAATTCTAACAAAATGCTGCTTTTGAGCATTCTAAAATTGGTTCCGGTTTCGGTACTTTTGAAGAACCGGAAGCAGAACTGGAATCACGTCGATCCATGTGTGTTGTGTCTGTGTGCCAGTTTTATGTATTTATATATTGCTACGTACTTTGCTTTCTATATTATTTTGTTGAAATAGGTGCTGGTCCCAGTTCGAAAGAAGTCTCCACGGCGGGACCCAGTTCGAAAGAAGTCTCCACGCCGGGACCCAGTTCGTCAGAATTCGTTACACCTCCAAAAGGCAAGTCTGCTGATTCCTCCCTTGATTCCAGCGCATCTTCACCACGGGCACGTGTAAATCCCAGAAAACGAACCATGAAGCGGAAGCAGACGTCCTGGCCAGCTGAGGCTCAAGTGTCCAAAATAGCAAGAATTGCCAATCTTGCCAGTCAGATTCAGAATGTTGCCGAACTGCTTCAAGCAGAAGGAGCAGTTGAATTGCCCCAGGGCAATTAAAACGATGTTTGAGTAAGTTTCGACATGTGTATGTGTTCTTGAGCTGTAGAACGTAGGCATTACGTGCAAATTTCTTTGAAGTGATGGGTCTAATTTGTGAGAGCGGGGTCAGCCGTTATCTTAAAGATTATGTCGTAAAGCCTAATAACTAAGAGCGTGACGCTTGTTACGCTCTTGTTATTCTGTTAGGCCTAGCTGCCTGTATAGTTTAGTATTTCGATATCTCAAACCAGTAAAACGTTCTGGCCAAAAATCTGAGAAGTGAGTTTTTCCCACGTGACTATATAGATTGATACGGGTAGAAGCACAGCGATTGAGTTCGCGCTGTCCTCTCGGTCCTTCCTCAGAATCAGCATGTTCAATGCCATCAAGAATCCGCAAGAAGGCAAAATTCAAATCGTAAAAATCTCTGAACATTTAGATTTTGCAATAGTATATCCTTGAAAAGGCTGACGAGCCCGAAAATTGCAGACAGGTTATCTTTGACTTGCAAAAATTTCAAGCCCTTCACGACTTCAAGATTTGGGGTAAAAGCTGTTAAATTTGACAGTTTTTGGTGTTATTTTCCCGCTCCCCCTGCTGTAAAAGAAGACAGATGCTACTCGATCTTGACATTCTCTTTTTTTAGAAAAGGTCTTGTCGATTTCTTGAAGTTTGCATTATAGACTTATGATGCATAGCTAATCATAACGGTCATACCTGCAATGTTAAGCTTTGTGTTGCAGGTCTTGTCGATTTCTTGAAGTTTACTTATGATGCATAGCTATTCATAACAGTCATACCTGAAATGTTAAGCTTTGTGTTGCATTTTGGTCCAAATTTTTCAAATTTCACAAATTTTTGGCTCGGTCAGGATCGGGGCGTGACCACCGGGGCCGCGCCGGGGCCGGGGCCTGGGCCTGGGCCTAAATACCGGGGCAGGAACCTGGGCCAGGCCCCGGTGCATCCCTAGCAGTGGCTAAATGTATATTCTGGTTACACTATAGCTACAAAGCATATATACCCTATTTTGTTCCAGGTCAACAGAGACCATTACCGAGATGTTCTGCATGAATGTGGCTTCCCGGTTTCAGACATAGAAAGTTTCAGTTTCGCCAACTTGTGCCAAAAGTTCGAAATAAGTTACGAATCCTGCGTTGTGTCAACGATTTTGACAACAGATTTAACGACGGATCCTCACAGATTGGTTAACTGAACACAGACATGTCTGAATTCACACCAGCAGATCAATCTAACTCCAAGGCTTAGCAAGGTAGGATGCTGAAATATTCGTAATGCACTGTTTTTTTGAGAGAACATGGACTTTGGATCTCGAGAAACGATAGTGCATCAGAACACAAAATTCTAAGAGTCTCAAAACTTCACAGAAGAATTTTTTAAAAATCAGGGCATTTCAGGGCCGGGCCGGGCCGCGCAGACCTAAACGGCACTCAGGGCCGGGCCGGGCCAGGGCCTGAAGTTTTTGACACAGGGCCGGGCCGGGCCGCACAGACCTAAAAGTTGAACAGGGCCGGGCCGGGCCGGGCCGAAAAAGTCGGCCCTGATCTCATCTCTACTGTGAACATAATTCAGTTCCAGTAACAAAACCTACTGTGGCTCTAACCGCCCAGCAGGAGCTGGTGCCTTCCCTTCCGCGAGGTATCACTACCACGCTCCCACCAGTTACAAATATTCCAAGTTTGAATTCTCCTCGCACGGGATTCGATACAGTATCTGTGCAACGCGAACCTATGCAACGCGAACCACTAGTTTGTTCAAACAAAGAACCACTAGTTTGTTCAAACAAAGAACCACTAGTTTGTTCAAAAAACCGAAACTATTTCTCAAAACGTGAACGAAAGCAATCCGTCATTGGGAGCTGTTGCATCCATGACCATTGGACCTTCAACAACAACAACAACGATTACTTCAGATATACATAGTTCCCTTTTAGTACAAGGACTGTGACCAATACTTTTATTTCAGACGAAGCTAGAACGGCTTTCGGCCATGACGCTGAGAAGCCAAGTGTGCTCAGCGCCGCCAACCCTCAGTTAGGCCAATATCCAGGATCATCGGCTCAATAGACTGCTTCCATCGTTCAGCTTCAATTCCTGTACACCAATAGAACCTCCGCTTAATTTGCCTAGCGGAGTTACTGAAGTGAAGAAAACCCCATATCCTTAACTGACTAAAACTCGAAACTGAAAATTAACTATTTCCATTATTGACTTAAGGGGGGGGGTCGCTTTGGGTCAAAATCGATAGACACGGATTTCGCTCATTTTCACACACAATATAGGTACATATGTTCTCAAAAACAAGACAAAACATTAGAGTTCGAAACCAAACAGTGACAGAGATATTCAGCTATAAAGTTGGAAAACTCGAAAATCACTTTGATTTGCGCTCCAAGGTCATGTTGAGACAGAACGGCAGTGAAGATTGGGTAAACTAGTATGGCTAGTATGGCTAATTAATTCTGTAGGTTGGCTAATATTTTAATGCTAAAACAATTCCGGGATATCCAGCCAGTCATTCACAGTACACTCTTCAACTGTGAACTGAGCCTTTTTCATATAACTGTGCCCTGAAAGTTTAATTTGCTCTAACTTTCAGATACCACATTTCTGACACATAGTTCTATTAGAAAAGTTGTTCAGCTCGTCAGTAGCTATCGAATGATACCCAATTTGTCCATATTTTGGGAATTTCAAAAATTGACTTTTGTGACCTATAAGAGATCAAAGGAGCCGACACGACAGAAAACTTCCACCTTGAAGCATTTGCCTTTACCATAATGTCTGGCAGGCATTGAGAGCTTTATGTGCCAATTTTGGTGACTTTCGAGTGGTTTCGTGGAAAGTTTTTTGAGAGCACTACAAAGGGTGAAAATTTGCAACTACTGTCATAAGAATTCTGTGTATGCGTAGAGTGCAACTATCTATAAGCGATTTCTGTAGCTTTTGCCAGTCGTGCAGGAGAGGCGAAAATGTTTTGCCTGTCCTGTTTTTCGTGGTACAAAAAGCACCAATTTTCCGAAATTTTGACTTTGAAAAATCGCCAAAAAACCGACACTCAACAGATATGTTCCAGAAGGGTTATTTGCACTCTCTGGTATGTCCTTAACAAGTACAACAAGGTTGCATCGCTGTATCTCGCATACAGCGAAAAATTTTCTGCCACAAACTTTTTAACCTAAGTTTTTCATTCCTAGGTTTAACACATGTAAAGGTCTCATTTGAAGGGCTCTACAGAACGATAGGAACAATATTACGCAAAACGGTCTTGTCTTGTTTTGAAGACCCATGAAATACAAAATACGTGAAAATGAGCAAAATCGGAGATGGTCGAAAAATCTGCCAAAAAGCGACCCCCCCTTAAATCAGTAGCTGCTTTCTTCTTTTCTTTTTCTTTGTGGTATGTATGTTTTGAAACCATTTCGCAATTTTGAAATTGTAACAAATTTACGTAAGCTAAAATGTGGTCGTTTTCATTTTACCCCCCGGAGTGTCATATACAAATTAAGTTTTATATTATCTCTAAATTCTGGGATTCTTCTATGGAACGTTCTGTGCTGTGTTGTTTTGACTGCGATCTGCTATAAGCAGACTCTTGGCATTATCTTGAGTCTCGTAATTGCTTTCCTTGCGTTTTGCAGTTAGTATTGAATTGTCCTCAATAAAGAGCGGTTGCTCTCTAGCTGTAGTTTCTAGTGGGTTAAAGCAGTTGAAGTCATAACAGTTATCATCAAGTCATAAAAGGGAGATCGCATCAACCACGTGGAGGAATCGGTGGCTCAAAAAAGATAAGTTTCTGCTTTATGTATAATTTTTTAGAATTTGAAGTTTGAGGTTAGGATTTAAGGAAGCTTTGGTTCGCTAAGCACAGTAGGATTGTCTTAAAATTAAAGAAAACAAGATTTTCGAAATTGCTTTCAAGCAAAACACAAAACGAATAACCAAACAACCTGTTATCACAAACTAAAGTGTAGCACTTTCATCATTGTTAGTAAATCAAGAACTGAGAAAAGTAGTCTACCTAACTTAATAAAACTACCTGATTACAGCAATCAATGATGCTGCATCATATTAATGTAATTTCAGTTACAAAGTCTTAATCTTAATAGCACAATGGGGAGAATGCGAAAGGCATTCTTTTGTGCACTGGTAAATCAGGACTGACTGGGCACGAAGGACAGAAATGGATGCTTAATTACTTGGAACGCCAGCTCTTTTTCCCTCCTGCGCCAGGGGTTATCAGGCGCAGACAAAGTGAACAGTACAAATGGAAGTGGATCAGCTAAGTCACTTTACTTCTACTTTATAAGAAATTAGGCTTGATTACTGTTTACTAACAACACTTCTTTAACGCCAAGCACAGGTTGATCAGAGGGGAATGTTGATGTACCCTCTGCACACATCGACCACAAACACGAAAGTTGGGATCCTTAGGATCCTTAATCGAACGACAGATCTACTCAGACAGTCGTTCGTGCCGGCGCCAGCAGGAGCCGCAGATAACAATTCAGGGGAAACCTTGAATTCCATTCCCCCCTTCCGGCAATTTACCGAGCATGTGCAAGGGGCGGCCGCCTGCTTGGTGAGCGCTGCCACGGGGCCTTCATTACGGTTGAAGTAATGGACGCCTCGACAGCCTTGGAGAACACCTCGGATAATTGCGTTTGCAGTTATTCAGTGTCAGCTCCCCATACCCCAACAAACTTTGAAAACAAGCTGACACTACCCCTAACCGGAATACCAACTGGGGTGAGGTGTCCGAAAAAAAAAGTCATAAAAGAATCAAAAACATCATCAGCTAGGTGTCAGGTAAGAAACATTATTTCCTATCATAAAGCTATCATATCATATTTTCTGTGATTAACAGAATAAGAACGCTAATTGCAGTCGCATAACAAATGCAATGAGCTGTAGTGGTCACTACCCCTTTGAATAAACTGAGTTTCCTTTAGGTAAAAAAGGAGAGGTGGGAAATTGGGGGAAGCCCCCACAGGTGGACAAGGAGGGGAAAGGGGGGGAATTCCCCCCCTCGGCGAAGTCGTCCACAAGGGGTCGCAAAATTGCTCCCACAAGGGGTAAAAAAATTAGCCACAAGGGGTAAGAAAATTGCCCAAAAAAATAGGTTTTACGACTAAAATTTCTAAAAATTTTCCGGCTTCGCCGAAATTTTTCACTTAAAATCACTATTTTTTGCGAAAAAACGTCCGAAAAACGCGTTTTTGCTAAAAATAGCTGTTTTTTGTTAAAAAATGGCAAAAATCGCTTAAAAATCGCCTTCAAAAGTACCCCTAAGAAAAATCGGTCTCACAAGGGGTACCCAAATTTGCGTCCACTAGGGTCAGTGAAATTTGGCCTCCCGTTCAGGTATGGAAGCCCCCCACACACTAAAGTATGAGGACAGTCTGAAAGCAATACGACAAATGCAGCACAATTAGTCTGTTTTCTAAATGCAGGATATTTTTAGGGATTCCAGGGGGATTCCCTAGACCTTTTTTGCAAAAAATGTGCCAGACATCTTTTAGCATATTTCAGGTAGAAACGTAAAATGTTCTCAAACATGCCTGGACTTAGGCTAAAAATAGCCAGATAGCAGGTGAAGCCGTCTACTTTCTTTAATCAGAATTTCATTTGTCAGAATGTCGTTAGTCAGAATTTCATTTGTCAGAATTTCACTAGTCAGAATTTCATTTGTCAGAATGTCGTTAGTCAGAATTTCATTTGTCAGAATTTCACTAGTCAGAATTTCATTTGTCAGAACTTCACTGGTCAGAATTTCATTTGTCAGAATTTCATTAGTCAGAAATTTATTAGTCAAGATTTTAGTCAGGATTTCACTAAGCCAAAATTTCATTTGCCAAAATTTCATTAGTTAGAAACATGCCACAAGTCAGAACTTCGTTTGTCAGAAATTCACATTTCTGAAATGTCAGGCTGGATAGAACTACACTAGTTCACGTTGTCACGGCGCAAATCTTCCCCCTGTGCAAAACTCCCCCCGGAAGATTTGCACCGGTGCAATTCTTCCCCCCGAAAGTTCTCATTTCATTTCAGAAATTGTTATTCTTCCCCCCGGAATTTCATTGTTATTAACAATAATAACTGCAACCGAGTATTAGCTAAGCTTGGCTTTGCAGTTTCGAAATTGTAAAATGCATCTTATATAATCGAAGCACAAACCCTAGGTTTTCTCATTTGACAAATGGATTTTTTGACTGGTATGGTAGCTGGGCCCTGTTGCACCAACTTTTAATCAGTAATCAGTAATCAGCAATCAGTAATCAGTAATCTGTGGTTGGTGCAACAGGCCGTGGAGCCTAGAAAAAAACAAAAACCGGTAGCTATCACAATTCTCAGGTATTGCAATATATAAACGAAATCAGTCTATTATAATTGACCAGGGTTAACTCCAAAAATGAAAGTTTCATTCTTAGCGTTATTTGCGAATTTACTTTCTCTATGAAGTATAAATTTATCAATGTCAATCAAACAATTAAACATTAAGCACTAGACATTAAAACTTATAATTAATTAATTAATTTAGAAAACAATGTTTAACATTTAACATTTAAGTTTTAACTATTTTAACTCGTGTAACTCGTGTATATATACGTACTGAATTGTGGCATTCTTACACATAGCCATAATTATTTTGACAAGTGCAATTCTGATAAAAGAAATTCTCACAAATGAAATTCTCACAAATGAAATTCTGACAAATGAAATTCTGACAAGTGAAATTCTGACAAATGAAATTCTGACTAAAGAAATTCTGACAAGTGAAATTCTGACAAATGAAATTCTGACTAGTGACATTCTGACAAATGAAATTCTGACTAAAGTATATAAACCGGTGAAGCATTGCTCAGAAATAATATGAACCCTTATTAATATTATCAAGAGTATATAATAACCAAGTTAAAGAAATGAAAGTTGTACACCACCAGGCACCCGAAAAAACGGGCACCTGGCGGCAAGACTGTGACGCCCGTCAAGCTCTTAGTTATTAGGCTTGCGACATTATTTGCACGATAACGGCTGACCCTTCCCCACAAATTAGACCCGTCACTTCAAAGAGTTTTGCACGCTATGTTTGAGTGCTGAAGCTCAAAAACACAAGTAGTCAGTTAGTTGAATGTGCGTCTGTTGCGAGCTTCAGCACAAGCGTAGCTCGAAAATCAATATTCTCTGTTATCTCTTAAGGTGGTAATTCCTTTTGGGCACATATTGTTGGTTGACGGCTCAAATCAAGGTGAAATTTGATGAAACTTTCCAAAATAAGTTCTTTTAGCATTCTAACACCGTCCGCGCAATTCCGCTTCAAAAATTCCACGTCTCTGTTCAGGGCCGTTTTTGCCGATTTTTGCCACCTAGACAGTAGCTGCATAGCAATGATTATATTCACTCGAAAGATCTTGTTGAGCTCTACATTTTTGCTTTTTGAAGCACCTAACTAGCTTTTCGCTATCGTGAGATATACCCGATTTTCCTATTTTGGCTTTGAAAACGTGCCATTATTGCAGAAATCAAATACTCCGCTATTTCTTGAGCTACGCAAGCCGTAAAATTAAACTAAGGGTGTCTGTTTGAAGATCTCATCAAGGCCGATTATCCATGACATTATAATCTTCTAACTGCCATCTTGTACGCTGCTATCATAAAATGTAGTTTTTGCTAAAACATGACCAAACTTTTTCCAGCGATTGTGGAGCATTTACTATGCAAGCTAGAAGGTTGCCACTGACTGGACGTGTTTCACACAAAAATACCCAGGGACCCTTTTTTAGTTGCCACGATTGCTGCTTTCTAGCTAAAGTGGTCGCTTGCCAAAGTTGGGAAAAGCAGGCAAAATCCAGGTTACTCATACATTTTAGTTAATTTCTTTACAACGAAGAGCGGTTTCATAATAATTAAAAAGGGTCCCCAGCTATTTGATAGTGGAATCGAATGATGTGGTCGATGCCTCACGAAACAATTTACTTTAGTCTGCAAAAAATCTGAAAAATTAAATTACTTCAAAAATGCAGTAAAATAATTTCCGAAAAGTAAGGTTGGCTTCGTTGTATTCATTAAAAAGAGGAAATGTTAAGCAGCATTTTGATATAAAAATGGCTTCTTGACTCCAATGAATGAATGAGTAACAAACAAGGGTTCAAAGTTGATGTCTCTAAAAGGAATCACCACCTTAAACCATTAGGAATTGAAGAACACTCCAAGAGCCAAGGGCCTCCAACTCCAAGATGTAGGTTATGGTGAGAGGATTGAAATGACTATAAGATCGTCCGTATACGGCGGCTATATTGCAAGTTATGGCAAGTTAAATATCATTCTTCAAAACTCAAATTTTCAAACCGCGACTTTTCTAAAATGTTTTCGAGGCTAAATGATGCCATTGTAGCAAACTTGAATGAATTTAAACGACTATTGCGCGCCCAAAAATACACGGCCCCGAACCAAGCACCTTAAGGTGCTGATTCCTTTTTGGGCATATATTGTTGGTTGACGGCTCAAACTAAAATGAAATTTGATGAAACTTTCCAAAATAAAGTTCATTTGGTGTTCTAACACCCTCCGCGCAATCCCGCTTCAAAATTTCGAGATTTCCATTCAGGACAGTTTTTGGAAATTGCTGACAGCTGAGCAGCAGCTGCCTTTTGCGTTCTACATTTCTGCTTTTGGAAGCAACTTTGTAGCTCTTCTCTATTGTGAGATAATGCCGAGTTTCTTGTTTTGGCATTGAAAACTTGTCATTTTTGCAGAAATCAAATAATCCTTATATTATGTACTCTTGCCAAAACGCTAACAAACAAGCACAGCATAGCGTTTGTGAATGTTTTCAGTGTGATTTGGTTTGCTAACAATGCGGAACACA
The DNA here is from genome assembly GCA_030248195.1 of Trissonchulus latispiculum. NCBI lineage: Eukaryota > Metazoa > Nematoda > Enoplea > Enoplida > Ironidae > Trissonchulus > Trissonchulus latispiculum. The sequence continues at coordinate 30,509 of JASAND010015187.1, read as the reverse complement.
TATTTTATAGCATCATAGCATCATCGTTCTGTCAGGTTTCGCATAGTCAGATCTGTTTGCTACTTCATTCGACTTCGCCAGCTTCTGTCCCCAGTTCACCTTCGTATGATTTAGACATACCACACGTTATACGGAGCGCTGACTTTTACACACATTCTGAGCTTTCAGATCGATTTCTGAATATAATGAATTTGCGACGACTGAGGCCGCCGCAAAAAATGTAATCATAACAGTGCAGTTGTGCAAGGCACAACCAAATTTCGATAGATTCTAATTGGAAAGAAACAAACCTACCTAGCCTGCAAAGCCTGTAAATCACTGATACCTGTAAGAATATAACTGCTCACCGCTTTGCACAGGTTTCTTTTGTTAAATTCCGCCAATCTCTAGGTTCTGCACATGTTGTAGTAACGCTCACGATGAAAGACGGACTAAACTGATTTCAAGAAAACGAATGTAACTAATTTACATATGTAAAAAGTTGTACTGGAATCCCTAAGCCGATTACAGTTTCCAGCGGAGGGGTTATGTGAAAAATTCTGAATATTGAAAAGAGCCCCCCTTAATTTACTTAATTTCTAAATTGTTTGTAATGTTTTTAATTATTGGAAAAATGGCGTGCTATAAAATGTCGGAAAATAATACAGAGTTGCCAGGTTTCTAAGCCCCCTCCGGCTAAAAAACGGAGCTGGCTTTACATGATGAACATAGGGATTAGAGAACAGTATTTCATACGTGCATGTGTTATAATATCTATAACCCGCAGCAATCATTCCGCCTCCAGGCGGAATAAAAAGCTTAATAATGATCAAGAATGTAGTTTGCCACCTCCAGCTAACTGGTTAGAAGACTATTAGAAGACTACATTCACTGCAAGTGCATTCATACTCAAACATAAATCTTGCTCGCAGCAAACCTATGGTTACCCGCAGGTAACAGTTGTAAATGTCCGTTCAATTTTGCACTAACCTAGACAAGTTTTGTATATATGTCGTAGTAATTTCTGTATTCAGTAAATACTGTATTTACTGGCCGATTCCAGTAAATACGGTATTTACTAGTAAGAATGGTATTTTCTTTAATCTCCCTATCTTTACACGTAAATACCATTTTTACTGAAACTCGTCCAGTAAATACTGTATTTTCTAGTAAATTCTGTATTTTGTCTTAAACGCCTTTGTCTTTGTGTGTGGCTAGGGGTTCAAAGGGCATGCCGATGTCATATTTAAAGCCAGAAGATAGAGGTCATACATTATCACAATATGAGCGAAGGGGGTGCATGAAGATAAACTCCAGACGTTAAAAATATTAGTTTACAAAATTTGAGAAATTGTTTTGATTTTAACAGTTTTTTAAAATCAAAACAGATACATGTATTATACACGTACGTTTTCTGTATTTTCTAATAAATTTAGTATTTTATATTTTATACAGAATTTAAGATACACTATAAGTTTACTTAAAGTTTTAAACTGCTATTCGTGTTTCTTTAAATTACGAAAAGTAAGTAAGATTAAAACCATTAAGCAACGTATTAATTTTTAATTAATCGTAATTCATTATGATTATATAATACATACATATCTGTCTTGATTTTAAAAACTGTGTTAAAATTAAAAGAATTTCTTAGTTTTGTAAACTAATATTTTTTACGTCTGGAGTTTATCTTCATGCACCCCCTATTGTTCTAATGTGTGACCTATCTTTTGGCTTTAATTATGACGTCGGCATGCCCTTTGAACCCCTAGCCACACACAAAGACAAAGGCGTTTAAGACAAAATACAGAATTTACTAGAAAATACAGTATTTACTGGACGAATTTCAGTAAAAATGGTATTTACGTGTAAAGAGAGGGAGTTTAAAGAAAATACCATTCTTACTAGTAAATACGGTATTTACTGAAATCGGCCAGTAAATACAGTATTTAAATACAGAAATTACTACGACATATAACTATTGCTTGTTTACACTTAAATTTCATAATTTGATTAATGGCTTCACGCTGGGCTTTGTCTAAGCTATTGGCAACACGTGGCCTTTTCACCTATGCTTAGTGTGCATACTTTCGACTTTACACTTATTGTTTGCATCATTAAGGGTTGTCTACTTCCCGGTTGAGCTATTGAAATTTTCTTCTTTCCCAAGAAAAAGAAAAAGAAAATGAAAGAAAATTTAAAGAAAATCTTGTATCTTCAAATAACGACATGGCTGCATTTTGATAATCGACCAAGAATTTTGTTAATTGCTCGCAATTCTCCAGAAACTTCATGTTTTCTTTTTGCATTTATAAAGTGACGACAGATTTAGCAAAATAAAAATATAGAATGTGCCATTTACATTATTTGCATTAGTATTCCTATTACAATTTCCAAATACTTTTTTCTTATTAGTGAGATCGGAAAATCAGGAGCATTTTCAAATTATTTAATTTCAGCATTTTCAAAAATTTCTATTTCAAGTCAGCATTTTCAAATAGCGAGAATGTTCTGTTTATAAAAGTCTATCATTACATTACACTGTAAAAGCTACATTTGTTTTATGAAACCCAAAAATATAGCAAATGTACCGTAACTACATTGTAACGTAGAAAATGTAATGTAGCTAATGTAGTTTTATCAAATAGGCCCTTGCCAGTAATTTTGAAAAAACTGATTTCCTCAAAATGGACGTATTTTGACCCCAAAAATAGTTTTTTGGCTTATACTGACTTAATCACAAGAGATGACCACTAAAAATGTTTGACTGGTCTGAGAATGTTAAAGAGCACCAAAATAGCATATTTGGAACATTTCTTCTACTTTCATAAAGAATTGAAGCCTAAAGGGTCAAATTTACACAAAAGGAAACCGCCACCTTAAGTGAGTTTTGGGCAAAAGCCAGAAATATATAAGCTTCTTGCCCCTGTTCACACGATTGTGAGACACTTCGCAACACTATTGTTTTGTTTGTGTGCGGTAATGCGGTAATACGCATGCGGTAATGCGAGATTGTATACAGTTTCCAATTTGGAGATGGACTAGTTAAATTGGGTCTTTGGGGGAATAGTTAAAGATAATTGTTGAAGATAAGTAAGGCACAGCATTTACCGTATTAATTACACATGACACTAATGGTTTGCACAGCGGCACTCAGGGTTTGCACAGCGGCACTCAAGGTTTGCACAGCGGCACTCAAGGTTTGCACAGCGGCACTCAGGGTTTGCACAGCGGCACTCAGGGTTTGCACAGCGGCACTCAAGGTTTGCACAGCGGCACGGTTTGCACAGCGGGAAAAGGCCTTTGACTTAAATATTAGGAAAGGTTTTAACTGTAATGATGAAAGAGGGGGCAACAGTTATAAAATGTGTGGTATTTGTTAGTGAGTTTATTGTTTGTTGTTTTTATTTCGGTAAAGTTTTTATAAAATGTTAATAATATCTAAATATTAGTTAAAAATAAAATTTCATTTGCACTGATTTAAATTAAAAAATTTTAATTTCGTAAAAAGCAAAATGTGTTTTGATTTAAAGATATGAAAGAGTTTGCAGGCGAAATTCATAATTTCAGATTGAAACTAAGCTAAAATAAGACTATGCTTTTAATAGTTAACATTGCTATAGAAGTATTGGAATACAATAGAAAACCATATTGGTCAACACTTTATTGCTGCAGTTTATCAAAATTGTCTCACGTTTAATACGTAGTTTGTCCTGCCGCCTCCTTTTCCTTCTCGTTTCTAATTGAGTGTAAACGGCATTCCCTTTCGCATTTACACAAGAGCAAATAAAGTGTGGCGAAGTGTCTCACTACCGGTTCACACTGCCCTACTCTCTTTCTCAGAATAAAATATCGCGTCCTGCACATGTTGTGTTCATTTATGTACACAAAAATATTGATTATACTTCTAATCTAACAAAAAACATTAAAAGTCAAACGGACACCCTTCTTATGCGTCCACGAGGTCGGCCACATTTGGTAATGCATTTGTACAGGAATCGGCAGCTGAGAAACAGGGAGGTTATTACAAATGAAAGCAGTAGACATGCAGACGCCCCTCCAGTAATTAGAAAGTAAGTACGAAGTTCATAGTTAACCTTGCTGGTACATTGCCATCGACAACTTCCGCTGTTTTTGCGTCTATGACAGCTCGTGCTGATAAACGCGTCCGGAAGAGGGGATTTGCAGGATTCGTGACAAGATTCTTCGGTTGGAAAGGATCCGCTCTGGTAGAAACAGTCTTCGCATAAATAATAGCCGCTTCGATAAACGCAGGCCTTTACAGGCGATCCGTTACGACATTCACTGTCACATACTTCTCGACTGCTGTAGAATGATTCCGCAGTTTGAACCATTAAAATTGACATGCATAGAAACCAGGATAGAGAGGTGGCCGTTTCTAGTCTCAGCAAAAATGACATAAAAATTAGTTAAGATTCAAACGAAAGAGGAATCCAATTATTTCCTGCTCCAAACACAATTCTACGGATTTATTCATAAATCTGTGAGGCAATGTAGCAGTTGAGGTACAGCTTTCGGCAAATCTCTGCCACTACACCACATAAAGTCCCACTGAAATTTATGGGAGGTCATTATTTTATCGTTTCCGATTTACTAAAATGAACAGAGCAGTTGCGTGCGACCACTTGCAAGGGTAGCCTTCTGTTAATCCTTGATTTTCTTTTGATAGACAGCCATAAGACAGATAATTGGAACAAAAAGATTTAGAATAATAACGACTGGTTCAGTCTTTGTTTTGGTTGGTGAAAGACCATATCTACATATAGCGTGCCATTAGAGGTTTTGTTTTTATTCAGCTTAAATGAGAACTCATTTCTGTGTCTTATTCTTTTACCTATATAGTTCGCGCAGCGACCAATTTGACTTTGATGGTTTTCATAGGTACTTCGTATAGATACTTGAGCGTGATTTAATATTTTTGTACTATGTAGTATGTAATACATTACATACGTAATAACAAGAGTACATAATACATAAGAGTATGACAAGCGTCATACGCTATGTATTATAGGCCTGCTACATCCTCTGCGCGCTATCGGGTGACCCCCCCCCCATAAATCAGACCCCCCTTGACCCAGAGTTGGCTCCGGGTCCAAAATTTCAGACCCAGCCCGGACCCGGATCCGTTAGGCCGGACCCGGACCCGTTAGGCCGGACCCGGACCCGTCCAGACCCGGATCCGGGTACCCGGACTTAAAAAAAGCCCAGTTTGCGCCCAGTCATAATAAAACCTGTGATAAGCTTCAGGTAAATTTATTTTACGCTTTACGACAACTTTTATATGATTTGAGTGCTAGGGCTACTTTGAGATCTCGATTGGATATCGGTAGCAGTTTTTTGTGATGAGTCCAGAGACACTATGAGAGAGTGTCCTTCGGATAACTAAGGATTGCTCAGGAGGAAAAAAGGTGAACGAACTTTTGGTGGCTTGTATTTCAAAACAATGCCCTTGAGTGTTTCGTAGATTTATTTTTGCGTGCATTGCAAAATCTTATACTAACTTATACTAACTCAATTCGAGTTAGTATAAGTTAGTATAGGTACAATACTCCTGCCCACCTTGGCCTCCAGAGTTGTTGAGCAAGCCACCAAAGAGACCTCGGCAATCCTTGGTACCAGTGTCTTCTGAACTCATCTGCAATCCTCTTCAAGCTATCGCATAAAGACCGATAGGTAAAGCATCTAAGAACAGAAGCTTATCTGGAACTGTGACAGTCAAACTGAAACTTTTGATGTGACCAGTGCAGACATTGCTTGAGCTGGGTCACTGGGGCTTATGCTGTCTGATAGCACCGAGAACACTATTACATAGCGTATGACTTGCTTTTGTCTCTTATGTATTATGTATATGATACATGTGTATTACATACTACATAGTACAAAAATGACCAAATCACGCTCAAGCCATGCCACGAAGTATGGCTGCATCAAAGCTGCGGCAAGAAATAAGGCACAGGAAACGTAGAAAGCTGAATGAAAACAAAGGCCTCTGACTCCATAAGCCACGATGCATCAAGAAAATCAGGATAACGAAGGCTACCGCTACTTCTGTGAAGAACGATAAAAGTATGACCTCCCTCGGTGGGTGGTAGTGGCAGTTGCCGAAAGCTGTACCCTCAACTGCTACATTGCCTCACAGATTTATGAATAAATCAACAGAATGTGTTTGGAAAGCAGAAATTTGGTCATTTTTGAGGCAACCACCTGTACAATCTATGCATGTCCTGGTTCAAACTGCACCAGTCAGCAGTCAGCAGATGCGTCCGAAGCAGTAAACCGAAGAATGCTGTCATTTATCAAGCTGCAGGCTTGTTGTCTGCATGTCTAGCTTTCATTCATGTGTCCCTCGCTTTGTATTCAAATGATTACACAGAAAGAGATGAATCTGTGTTTACTGTGTGCAAACTCAGGCTGGCCTGTGCAGAGACATGACATTGAGAAAGGGCGAGGAGTACTTCTCATAACTGAAATGTAAATGCTGAAAATGCCGTTTCTGAGCGAAGGAAAGGAGGCTGACTGGAATTAGGCGTGGACGATGCAATGGAAACTACAGCAATAAAGACAGCAGTTTTCCCTACATTGTATTCTATGGCAATGTTATATTAAAATGGACATCTGTACAGCAGTTTGTCTGAGAATACAATTTCCTTTTCATATGTAGGCTCAAAACACATTTTAAATTAAAATTTTTATTCAAAATCGATCTTAAATCGAAAATTTCAGCTCAACACTCCAGCACATTTTATAAAGCACCGCAAAAACAAAAACGGCGCAAACCAATAAACAACAAATACCACACATTTTTTATAACCATTTTCCTATTTCGTCGTACAGTTGAGATCAGGCCTTTTCCTTGTGCAAACCGACAAAAATATGACCTTGTGCCGTATTTTCAGCAGTTGCCGCTGCCTCTTCTCATTTGCTGGAAATTATATGGTAAGTACCATCTGTGCAAACATGTGCTGGTACCCATCAACTTCCGGCAATTGGTAAACTATTCCCCGAGACCCAATTGCTAGTCAACATCTCCAAATTGGCAACCTGTCACGGCCACGTGCGTACCCACGTTGCCGCGACTGGTGTGCGCAATTTCTAAAAAGGCAGAAACTTTTCTGAAAAAACGGTGAAAAATTTCCGCACATGCCAATTTTGACGCCAAACTTCGAACATAATGTTCCAACATTTTGGCATTCTCGAACCAGTCTTACAGTGGTCATCTCAGAACGAGGATGTTCAACTACGTTGGAGAATCAGTGTGGGGCCTATTTGATAAAACTACATTAGCTACTACGTTGTGGCCATTTGGACAAATGAAACTTTGCTGATAGACTTGCCGGCAAACATTCTCGCTGAAAATGCTGACTAACTGAAAATGCTGAAATTAAATAATTTGAAAATGCTCCTGATCCGATAGGAATACTAATGCAAATAATATGTACATTCTATATTTTTAGCACACCTTTAAATCTGTCGTGCAATGCAAACATGAAGTTTGATCGACCCATCAAAATGCAGCTCTGATACATAAAAGATTTTCTTTATATGCATTTGCACAACTTTTCTTTTCTTGGAGTAGACCCTTAATGATGCAAACAATAGAAAGTCGGAAAACATAGCGCAAGCCGCTGAAACCATTATCAAATTATGAGAATTTAAGTATAGTAGCGTAGTTATATGTCGTAGTAATTTCTATATTTAAATGCACAATATTTACTGGCCGATTTCCAGTAAAAAATACCGTATTTACTTGTAAGAATGATAAGCTTTTCTTTTTAAACTCCCTCTCTTTACACGTAAATACCATTTTTTACTGAAATTCGTCCAGTAAATTACTGTATTTTCTAGTAAATTCTGTATTTTATCTTAAACGCCTTTGTCTTTGTGTGTGGCTAGGGGGTTCAAAGGGCATGCTGAAGCGTTATAATTAAAGCCAAAAGATAAGGCACATTAGAACAATAGGGGGTGCATGAAGATAAACTCCAGACGTAAAAAATACTAGTTTTACAAAACTAAGAAATTCTTTTGAATTTTAACACAGTTTTTAAAATCAAGACAGATATGTATGTATTATATAATCATAATGAATTACGATTAATTAAAAATTAATACGTTGCTGAATGTTTTTAATCTTACTTACTTTTCGTAATTTAAAGAAACACGAATAGCAGTTTAAAACTTTAAGTAAACTTATAGTGTATCTTAAATTCTGTATAAAATATAAAATACTAAATTTATTAGAAAATGCAGATGCCGTAAAAAAAAAAAACTGTATAATACATGTATCTGTTTTGATTTTAAAAAACTTGTTAAAATCAAAACAATTTCTCAAATTTTGTAAACTAATATTTTTAACGTCTGGAGTTTATCTTCATGCAAGCCCTTCACTCATATTGTGATAATGTATGACCTCTATCTTCTGGCTTTAAACATGACATCGGCATGCCCTTTTGAACCCCTAGCCACACACAAAGACAAAGGCGTTTAAGACAAAATACAGAATTTACTAGAAAATACAGTATCTACTGGACGAGTTTCGGTAAAAATGGTATTTAAAAACGTGTAAAGATAGGGAGATTAAAGAAAATACCATTCTTCACCTAGTAAATACCGTATTTACTGGAATCGAAGCCATTAAATACAGTATTTACTGAATACAGAAAATACTACGACATATATACAAAACTTGTCTAGGTTAGTGCAAAATTGAACGGACATTTACAACTGTTACCTGCGGGTAACATGGAGTTTGCTGCGAGCAAGATTTATGTTTGAAGTATGAATGCGCTACAGTGAATGTAGTCTTCTAATAGTCTTCTAACCAGTTAGCTGGAGGTGGCAAACTACATTCTTGATCATTATTAAGCTTTTTATTCCGCCTGGGGCGGGAATGATTTGCTTTTGGGTTATAGATATTATAACACATGCACGTATGAAATACTGTTCTCTAATCTATGTTCATCATGTAAAGCCAGCTCCGTTTTAGCCGGAGGGGGCTTAGAAATAAAAACTCTGTATTTTTTTCCGACATTTTATAGCACGCCATTTTTCCAATAATTAAAAACATTACAAACAATTTAGAAATTAAGTAAATTAAGGGGGCTCTTTTCAATATTCAGAATTTTTCACATAACCCCTCCGCTGGAAACTGTAATCGGCTTAGGGATTCCAGTACAACTTTTTACATATGTAAATTAGTTACATTCGTTTTCTTGAAATCAGTTGGTATCCGTCTTTCATCGTGAGCGTTACTACAACAATGCAGAACCTAGAGATTGGCGGAATTTAAAAAAGAAACCTGTGCAAGACGGGACAGGGTTATATTCTTACAGGTATCAGTGATTTACAGGCTTTGCAGGCTGGGCCCCACCGTTTCTTTCCAATTAGAATCTATCGGGAGTTGGTTGTGCCTTGCACAACTGCACTGTTAATGATTACATTTCTTGCGGCGACATCAGTCAATCGCAAGTGCATTATATTCCAGAAATCGATCTGAAAGCTCAGAATGTGTGTAAAAGTCAGCTATCCGTATAACGTGTGGTATGTCTAAATCCTTTGAAGGTGAACTGGGGTGCGAAAACTGGCGAAGTCGAATGAAGTAGCAAACGAATCTGACTGTACGAAACCTGACAGAACGATGATGCTATGATGCTATAAAACCTGTGTTCTACACATTGTTAGCAAACCAAATCACACTGAAAGTATTCTCAAACGCTATGCAATGTGCTTGTTTGTTAGCGTTTTGGCAAGAGTACATAATATAAGGAATATTTGATTTCTGCAAAAATGACAAATTTTCAATGCCAAAACAAGAAACTCGGCATTATCTCACAATAGAGAAGAGCTTCAAAGTTGCTTCCAAAAGCAGAAATGTAGAACGCAAAAGGCAGCTGCTGCTCAGCTGTCAGCAATTTCCAAAAACTGTCCTGAATGGAAATCTCGAAATTTTGAAGCGGGATTGCGCGGAGGGTGTTAGAACACCAAATGAACTTTATTTTGGAAAGTTTCATCAAATTTCATTTCAGTTTGAGCCGTCAACCAACAATATATGCCCAAAAAGGAATCAGCACCTTAAGGTGCTTGGTTCGGGGCCGTGTATTTTTGGGCGCGCAATAGTCGTTTAAATTCATTCAAAGTTTGCTACAATGGCATCATTTAGCCTCGAAAACATTTTAGAAAAGTCGCGGTTAGAAAATTTGAGTTTTTGAAAGAATGATATTTAACTTGCCATAACTTGCAATATAGCCGCAGTCTAAAAAAGATCTTATAGTCATTTCAATCCTCTCACCATAACCTACATCTTGGAGTTGGAGGCCCTTGGCTCTTGGAGTGTTCTTCAATTCCTAATGGTTTAAGGTGGTGATTCCTTTTAGAGACATCAACTTTGAACCCTTGTTTGTTACTCATTCATTCATTGGAGTCAAGAAACCATTTTATAATCAAAATGCTGCTTAACATTTCCTCTTTTTAATGAATACAACGAAGCCAACCTTACTTTTCGCAAATTATTTTACTGCGATTTTGAAGTAATTTAATTTTTCAGATTTTTTTGCAGACTAAAATAAATTGCAATGAGAGGCATCGACCACATCATTCGATTCCCATATCAAATAGCTGGGGACCCTTTTTAATTATTATGAAACCGCTCTTCGTTGTAAAGAAAATAACTAAAATGTATGAGCACAACCTGGATTTTGCCTGCTTTTCCCAACTTTTGGCAAGCGACCACTTTAGCTAGAAAGCAGCAATCGTGGCAACTAAAAAAGGGTCCATGGGTATTTTTGTGTGAAACACACGTCCAGTCAGTGGCAACCTTCTAGCTTGCATAGTAAATGCTCCACAATCGCTGGAAAAAGTTTGGTCATGTTTTAGCAAAAACCACATTTTATGATAGCAGCGTACAAGATGGCAGTTAGAAGATTATAATGTCATGGATAATCGGCCTTGATGAGATCTTCAAACAGACACCCTTAGTTTAATTTTACGGCTTGCGTAGCTCAAGAAATAAAGGAGTATTTGATTTCTGCAATAATGGCACGTTTTCAAAGCCAAAATAGGAAAATCCGGAGTATATCTCACGATAGCGAAAAGCTAGTTAGGTGCTTCAAAAAGCAAAAATGTAGAGCTCAACAAGATCTTTCAGTGAATATAATCATTGCTATAAAAATACTGTCTGAGTGGCAAAAATCGGCAAAAACGGTCCTGAACAGAGACGTGGAATTTTTGAAGCGGAAAAACGCGGACGGTGTTAGAATGCTAAAAGAACTTATTTTGGAAAGTTTCATCAAATTTCACCTTGATTTGAGCCGTCAACCAACAATATGTGCCCAAAAGAAAAAACCACCTTAAGAGATAACAGAGAATATTGATTTTCGAGCTACGCTTGTGCTGAAGCTCGCAGCAGACGCACATTCAACTAACTGACTACTTGTGTTTTTGAGCTTCAACACTCAAACATAGCGTGCAAAACTCTTTGAAGTGACGGGTCAAATTTGTGGGGAAGGGTCAGCCGTTATCGTGCAAATAATGTCGCAAGCCTATTAACTAAGAGCTTGACGGGCGTCACAGTCTTGCCGCCAGGTGCCCGTTTTCGGGTGCCTGGTGGTGCGCAACTTTCATTTCTTTAACTTGGTTATTATATACTCTTGATAATATTAATAAGGGTTCATATTATTTCTGAGCAATGCTTCACCGGTTTATATACTTTAGTCGGGAATTTCATTTGTCAGAATGTCACTAGTCAAATTTCATTTGTCAGAATTTCACTTGTCAGAATTTCTTTAGTCAGAATTTCATTTGTCAGAATTTCACTTGTCAGTATTTCATTTGTCAGAATTTCATTTGTGTGAATTTCATTTGTGAGAATTTCTTTTATCAGAATTGCACTTGTCAAAATAATTATGGCTATGTGTAAGAATGCCACAATTCAGTACGTATATACACGAGAGTTACACGAGTTAAAATAGTTAAAACTTAAATGTTAAATGTTAAACATTGTTTTCAAAATTAATTAATTAATTATAAGTTTTAATGTCTAGTGCTTAATGTTTAATTGTTTGATTGACATTGATAAATTTATACTTCATAGAGAAAGTAAATTCGCAAATAACGCTAAGAATGAAACTTTCATTTTTGAGTTAACCTGGTCAATTATAATAGACTGATTTCGTTTATATATTGCAATACCTGAGAATTGTGATAGCTACCGGTTTTTTGTTTCTAGGCTCCGGGCCCTGTTGCACCAACTAGATTACTGATTACTGATTGCTGATTACTGATTACTGATTAAAAGTTGGTGCAGCAGGGCCCAGCTACCAGTCAAAAAATCCATTTGTCAAATGAGAAAACCTAGGGTTTGTGCTTCGATTATATAAGATGCATTTTACAATTTCGAAACTGCAAAGCCAACCAAAGCTAATACTCGGTTGCAGTTATTATTGTTAATAACAATGAAATTCCGGAAGAATAACAATTTCTGAAATGAAATGAGAACTTTCGGGGAAGAATTGCACCGGTGCAAATCTTCCGGGGGAGTTTTGCACAGGGGGAAGATTTGCGCCGTGACAACTTGAACTAGTGTAATTCTATCCAGCCAGACATTTCAGAAATGTGAATTTCTGACAAACGAAGTTCTGACTTGTGGCATGTTTCTAACTAATGAAATTTTGGCAAATGAAATTTTGGCTTAGTGAAATCCTGACTAAAATCTTGACTAATAAATTTCTGACTAATGAAATTCTGACAAATAAAATTCTGACCAGTGAAGTTCTGACAAATGAAATTCTGACTAGTGAAATTCTGACAAATGAAATTCTGACTAACGACATTCTGACAAATGAAATTCTGACTAGTGAAATTCTGACAAATGAAATTCTGACTAACGACATTCTAAAATGAAATTCTGATTAAAGAAAGTAGACGGCTTCACCTGCTATCTGGCTATTTTTAGCCTAAGTCCAGGCATGTTTGAGAACATTTTACGTTTCTACCTGAAATATGCTAAAAGATGTCTGGCACATTTTTTGCAAAAAGGTCTAGGAATCCCCCTGGAATCCCTAAAAATATCCTGCATTTAGAAAACAGACTAATTGTGCTGCATTTGTCGTATTGCTTTCAGACTGTCCTCATACTTTAGTGTGTGGGGGCTTCCATACCTGAACGGGAGGCCAAATTTCACTGACCCTAGTGGACGCAAATTTGGGTACCCCTTGTGAGACCGATTTTTCTTAGGGGTACTTTTTGAAGGCGATTTTTAAGCGATTTTTGCCATTTTTTAACAAAAAACAGCTATTTTTAGCAAAAACGCGTTTTTCGGACGTTTTTTCGCAAAAAATAGTGATTTTAAGTGAAAAATTTCGGCGAAGCAGGAAAATTTTTTAGAAATTTTAGTCGTAAAACCTATTTTTTTGGGCAATTTTCTTACCCCTTGTGGCTAATTTTTTTACCCCTTGTGGGAGCAATTTTGCGACCCCTTGTGGACGGCTTCGCCGAGGGGGAATTCCCCCCCTTTTCCCCTCCTTGTCCACCTGTGGGGGCTTCCCCCAATTTCCCACCTCTCCTTTTTTACCTAAAGGAAACTCAGTTTATTCAAAGGGGTAGTGACCACTACAGCTCATTGCATTTGTTATGCGACTGCAATTAGCGTTCTTATTCTGTTAATCACAGAAAATATGATATGATAGCTTTATGATAGGAAATAATGTTTCTTACCTGACACCTAGCTGATGATGTTTTTGATTCTTTTATGACTTTTTTTTTCGGACACCTCACCCCAGTTGGTATTCCGGTTAGGGGTAGTGTCAGCTTGTTTTCAAAGTTTGTTGGGGTATGGGAGCTGACACTGAATAACTGCAAACGCAATTATCCGAGGTGTTCTCCGAGGCTGTCGAGGCGTCCATTACTTCAACCGTAATGAAGGCCCCGTGGCAGCGCTCACCAAGCAGGCGGCCGCCCCACTTGCACATGCTCGGTAAATTGCCGGAAGGGGGAATGGAATTCAAGGTTTCCCCTGAATTGTTATCTGCGGCTCCTGCTGGCGCCGGCACGAACGACTGTCTGAGTAGATCTGTCGTTCGATTAAGGATCCTAAGGATCCCAACTTTCGTGTTTGTGGTCGATGTGTGCAGAGGGTACATCAACATTCCCCTCTGATCAACCTGTGCTTGGCGTTAAAGAAGTGTTGTTAGTAAACAGTAATCAAGCCTAATTTCTTATAAAGTAGAAGTAAAGTGACTTAGCTGATCCACTTCCATTTGTACTGTTCCTTTGTCTGCGCCTGATAACCCCTGGCGCAGGAGGGAAAAAAGAGCTGGCGTTCCAAGTAATTAAGCATCCATTTCTGTCCTTCGTGCCCAGTCAGTCCTGATTTACCAGTGCACAAAAGAATGCCTTTCGCATTCTCCCCATTGTGCTATTAAGATTAAGACTTTGTAACTGAAATTACATTAATATGATGCAGCATCATTGATTGCTGTAATCAGGTAGTTTTTATTAAGTTAGGTAGACTACTTTTCTCAGTTCTTGATTTACTAACAATGATGAAAGTGCTACACTTTGGTTTGTGATAACAGGTTGTTTGGTTATTCGTTTTGTGTTTTGCTTGAAAGCAATTTCGAAAATCTTGTTTTCTTTAATTTTTAAGACAATCCTACTGTGCTTAGCGAACCAAAGCTTCCTTAAATCCTAACCTCAAACTTCAAATTCTAAAAAATTATACATAAAGCAGAAACTTATCTTTTTTGAGCCACCGATTCCTCCACGTGGTTGATGCGATCTCCCTTTTATGACTTGATGATAACTGTTATGACTTCAACTGCTTTAACCCACTAGAAACTACAGCTAGAGAGCAACCGCTCTTTATTGAGGACAATTCAATACTAACTGCAAAACGCAAGGAAAGCAATTACGAGACTCAAGATAATGCCAAGAGTCTGCTTATAGCAGATCGCAGTCAAAACAACACAGCACAGAACGTTCCATAGAAGAATCCCAGAATTTAGAGATAATATAAAACTTAATTTGTATATGACACTCCGGGGGTAAAATGAAAACGACCACATTTTAGCTTACGTAAATTTGTTACAATTTCAAAATTGCGAAATGGTTTCAAAACATACATACCACAAAGAAAAAGAAAAGAAGAAAGCAGCTACTGATTTAAGGGGGGGTCGCTTTTTGGCAGATTTTTCGACCATCTCCGATTTTGCTCATTTTCACATATTTGTAGTCCTAATGGGTCCTCAAAACAAAACAGGTGCGTTTTGCGTAATATTGCTTCAATCGTTCTGTAGAGCTCTTCAAATGTGACCTTGACATGTGTTAAACATAGGAAAATGAAAAAGTTAGGTTAAAAAGTTTGTGGCAGAAAATTTTTCGCTGTATGCAAGATACAGCGATGCAACCTTGTTGTACTTGTTAAGGACATACCAGAGAGTGCAAATAACCCTTCTGGAACATATCTGTTGAGTGTCGGTTTTTTGGCGATTTTTCAAAGTCAAAATTTCGGAAAATTGGTGCTTTTTGTACCACGAAAAACAGGACAGGCAAAACATTTTCGCCTCTCCTGCACGACTGGCAAAAGCTACAGAAATCGCTTATAGATAGTTGCACTCTACGCATACACAGAATTCTTATGACAGTAGTTGCAAATTTTCACCCTTTGTAGTGCTCTCAAAAAACTTTCCACGAAACCACTCGAAAGTCACCAAAATTGGCACATAAAGCTCTCAATGCCTGCCAGACATTATGGTAAAGGCAAATGCTTCAAGGTGGAAGTTTTCTGTCGTGTCGGCTCCTTTGATCTCTTATAGGTCACAAAAGTCAATTTTTGAAATTCCCAAAATATGGACAAATTGGGTATCATTCGATAGCTACTGACGAGCTGAACAACTTTTCTAATAGAACTATGTGTCAGAAATGTGGTATCTGAAAGTTAGAGCAAATTAAACTTTCAGGGCACAGTTATATGAAAAAGGCTCAGTTCACAGTTGAAGAGTGTACTGTGAATGACTGGCTGGATATCCCGGAATTGTTTTAGCATTAAAATATTAGCCAACCTACAGAATTAATTAGCCATACTAGCCATACTAGTTTACCCAATCTTCACTGCCGTTCTGTCTCAACATGACCTTGGAGCGCAAATCAAAGTGATTTTCGAGTTTTCCAACTTTATAGCTGAATATCTCTGTCACTGTTTGGTTTCGAACTCTAATGTTTTGTCTTGTTTTTGAGAACATATGTACCTATATTGTGTGTGAAAATGAGCGAAATCCGTGTCTATCGATTTTGACCCAAAGCGACCCCCCCCCTTAAGTCAATAATGGAAATAGTTAATTTTCAGTTTCGAGTTTTAGTCAGTTAAGGATATGGGGTTTTCTTCACTTCAGTAACTCCGCTAGGCAAATTAAGCGGAGGTTCTATTGGTGTACAGGAATTGAAGCTGAACGATGGAAGCAGTCTATTGAGCCGATGATCCTGGATATTGGCCTAACTGAGGGTTGGCGGCGCTGAGCACACTTGGCTTCTCAGCGTCATGGCCGAAAGCCGTTCTAGCTTCGTCTGAAATAAAAGTATTGGTCACAGTCCTTGTACTAAAAGGGAACTATGTATATCTGAAGTAATCGTTGTTGTTGTTGTTGAAGGTCCAATGGTCATGGATGCAACAGCTCCCAATGACGGATTGCTTTCGTTCACGTTTTGAGAAATAGTTTCGGTTTTTTGAACAAACTAGTGGTTCTTTGTTTGAACAAACTAGTGGTTCTTTGTTTGAACAAACTAGTGGTTCGCGTTGCATAGGTTCGCGTTGCACAGATACTGTATCGAATCCCGTGCGAGGAGAATTCAAACTTGGAATATTTGTAACTGGTGGGAGCGTGGTAGTGATACCTCGCGGAAGGGAAGGCACCAGCTCCTGCTGGGCGGTTAGAGCCACAGTAGGTTTTGTTACTGGAACTGAATTATGTTCACAGTAGAGATGAGATCAGGGCCGACTTTTTCGGCCCGGCCCGGCCCGGCCCTGTTCAACTTTTAGGTCTGTGCGGCCCGGCCCGGCCCTGTGTCAAAAACTTCAGGCCCTGGCCCGGCCCGGCCCTGAGTGCCGTTTAGGTCTGCGCGGCCCGGCCCGGCCCTGAAATGCCCTGATTTTTAAAAAATTCCTTCTGTGAAGTTTTGAGACTCTTAGAATTTTGTGTTCTGATGCACTATCGTTTCTCGAGATCCAAAGTCCATGTTCTCTCAAAAAAACAGTGCATTACGAATATTTCAGCATCCTACCTTGCTAAGCCTTGGAGTTAGATTGATCTGCTGGTGTGAATTCAGACATGTCTGTGTTCAGTTAACCAATCTGTGAGGATCCGTCGTTAAATCTGTTGTCAAAATCGTTGACACAACGCAGGATTCGTAACTTATTTCGAACTTTTGGCACAAGTTGGCGAAACTGAAACTTTCTATGTCTGAAACCGGGAAGCCACATTCATGCAGAACACCTCGGTAATGGTCTCTGTTGACCTGGAACAAAATAGGGTATATATGCTTAGTAGCTCTAGTATAACCAGAATATACATTTACCCACTGCTAGGGATGCACCGGGGCCTGGCCCAGGTTCCTGCCCCGGAATTTAGGCCCAGGCCCAGGCCCCGGCCCCGACGCGGCCCCGGTGGTCACTTCCCGATCCTGACCAAGCCAAAAATTTGCGAAATTTGAAAAATTTTGACATTTTCGAGCAAAATGCAACACAAAGCTTAACATTGCAGGTATGACCGTTATGAATAGCTATGCATCATAAGTAAACTTCAAGAAATCGACAAGACCTGCAACACAAAGCTTAACATTGCAGGTATGACCGTTATGATTAGCTATGCATCATAAGTCTATAATGCAAACTTCAAGAAATCGACAAGACCTTTTCTAAAAAAAGAGAATGTCAAGATCGAGTAGCATCTGTCTTCTTTTACAGCAGGGGGAGCGGGAAAATAACACCAAAAACTGTCAAATTTAACAGCTTTTACCCCAAATCTTGAAGTCGTGAAGGGCTTGAAATTTTTGCAAGTCAAAGATAACCTGTCTGCAATTTTCGGGCTCGTCAGCCTTTTCAAGGATATACTATTGCAAAATCTAAATGTTCAGAGATTTTTACGATTTGAATTTTGCCTTCTTGCGGATTCTTGATGGCATTGAACATGCTGATTCTGAGGAAGGACCGAGAGGACAGCGCGAACTCAATCGCTGTGCTTCTACCCGTATCAATCTATATAGTCACGTGGGAAAAACTCACTTCTCAGATTTTTGTCCAGAACGTTTTACTGGTTTGAGATATCGAAATACTAAACTATACAGGCAGCTAGGCCTAACAGAATAACAAGAGCGTAACTAGCGTCACGCTCTTAGTTATTAGGCTTTACGACATAATCTTTAAGATAACGGCTGATCCCGCTCTCACAAATTTAGACCCATCATTTCACAGAAATTTGCACGTAATGCCTACGTTCTAAAGCTCAAGAACACATACACCTGTCGAAACTTACTTAAACATCGTTTTAATTGCCCTGGGGCAATTCAACTGCTCCTTCTGCTTGAAGCAGTTCGGCAACATTCTGAATCTGACCGGCAAGATTGGCAATTCTTGCTATTTTGGACACTTGAGCCTCAGCTGGCCACGGACGTTCGCTTCCGCTTCATGGTTCATTTACTGGGATTTACACGTGCTCAAAGTGAAGATGCGCTAGAATCAAGGGAGGAATCAGCAGACTTGCCTTTTGGAGGTGTAAACGAATTCTGACTAACTGGGTCCCGAAGTGGAGACTTTCGAACTGGGTCCCGCCGGGGAGACTTCTTTCAGGGAACTGGGATCAGCACCTATTTCAACAAAATAATATAGAAAGCAAAGTACGTAGTAATATATAAATACATAAAACTGGCACACAGACACAACACATGGATCGACGTGATTCTTACAGCTCTGCTTCCTGTTCTTCAAAAGTACCGAAACTGGAACCAATTTTTAGAATGCTCAAAAGCAGCATTTTGTTAGAATTTCAAACAATTTATCAAAATTCTTTTTTTAGTTATTTAAATTTCATTAAAAAATTTAAAATTTTTTCGTTCTTTAACAACTTTGTGAAAATTGTCAATTTGCACCGTCTATTTTCAGGCCCTGCCTCAGCAGTGGCTGCCTCGGTGCATCTCTAGCTACTGCATATATAATTAAGAGGTTAGTTAAGAAAAAGAGGTACGATTAATATTGACCCCCTCAACACACCTTCAAACCTAAGAATTGCGAAATTTTGCTATGGAAAAAAAGCCAAGAAAATTGCCAAAAAAGAACCATTTCGCTACAACTTTGCACAGGGTGAATAGACGCCCGTTAACTTTGTTGTACATATATATATATATATATATATATATATATATATATATATATATATATATCTTATGAAAAGATTGGGCAAACACTTACACTCTCGCAAAGGCCCCCACAAGATTGGATCTTTACGAATAACGAAGATATTCTGATCGTTCTTGATCGATTTCAGCAGGCTGTCGTATACACAGTCCGTTTGAGCTAAGATCGCTACTTGACAATGCTGCTCCTATATGCTGTAAAAGCTGATACCCTGATAAGCTGATGTCTGTCTGATTGCACTTCATATCTTCAGGCAAGCCTCTGCAGCAGCTCACATACACTGTGGTTGAAATCTCCTGTGTTTGGCTCAGTGCCTGCTCTGGAAATTTCAGAAAAATTTTAGAGAGACTTGTCCCTGCTCGTCCGCTATTAGATGCACAGCGACGTATGCTTCTGGTTGGTTTATCATAAAAACAACACGCAGAGTCAGTTAAATATACATTAAAGTCCTATATCTTGCACAACAAGCAGTACGTGCGCGAGTTTTGTGTCTGTTTCGAGCTTTAGAACAGATCCATGCTGCCAAATTTTTTTGAAGCAAAGGGTCCAATTTACGGGGGCTAATCCGTTGACGGAGGATATGCCACGCTTATAATACATAGAGTATGACAGCTGTCATACTCTCATGAATTCTGTCACTCTTTCCCTATTTACCTTGAGGTGTCCAGAAATTGCCAAGCTTTAAGAATTTTTGGTCAAAAGTTTCTAAAACCTTCCGGCATCCTTTCGGCGAAAGTGAAGCTTCCATACCGTAACACCACATCCTTGGAGAAGACTTCGGTAATGGCTACATCTACACGGAAGAAAATCCAGTCCTTGGCAGCACTGATGTAGCCTGATTAAATTTCCTGGGAGATATATCTTTCTCTTTTTGTTGCGGTGATACTGAAAAATGTCTATAATAGAACAAAGTTAGGAAAGTTACAGGGATATTTAGTGAGGGAACAAACATAGGAAAAATGCAATAATTAAGAACTTAGCTGAGTCTCATAGAAACCAGAAACACCCAATGTTAGTATAGATATTTGAAAATAATTTAATTTGCCAAAGCAAGTGTATACTCCTGGTGAAAACTAAGTGAAACAAAAAGTGCTATCTCATGTCATGTGATATGATGCAAGAATACCATAAAGTGAAATGTCAAACAATTTAAAAAAATTTTCAAAAATGAAAAATAAACATTCTAAAACAACTTTTACGGTAAAAGCATGAAGAAACCTATTTATCAAAATTGACCATTAATTCAAGTGAAAAGTTAATTTCATAAGCATTTTATCAAAAGTACATAATGATAAGAGTGTAACAAGCGTCACACTCTATGCAATGAAGGCAAAAACTATGCGATGCGCGCTAACGGCTTACCCCCCCCACAAATTGACCCCCTCTCACACCGCCCCTATATGGGTACATAGTTCCAAACGGGAATCGCTCACACGCTTAGTATATTTTGTGCATCTATGTGTTAAGCATACACGGTTGCACCCCCTCCCCAAATTGGGCCCCTGTTAATTTCAGCGTGTAATTTATGCAAAGCAGTGAGCGACCCCCGTTTGTGCCACGTACTCATACAGGGGCGATGTGGAGGGGGTCAATTTGTGGGGGGGGGGTGGGTAAGCCGTTAGTGCGCATAGCATAGTTTTTGCCTTCATTGCATAGAATGTGACGCTTGTCACACTCTTATCATTATGTACTCTTGATTTTATGAACTAAAAGAATTTTTTAAATAGTCATATACAATTTAAGAGTGTAACACATGCATTAATTTATTGGGGCGCCACCGTTATATATTATGCTTGTGTTACTTTACGTTAACTCATAACGGTTAATGCATTCATTTCTGCGACAGTATTAACTAATAAAAACAGTAAAGCATAAACATTAAGGATTGCACGATTGCAAGGATTGCAAGCAAATACTGGGGGCAGTTTCATAAAATTTTATATTTACTAGAATTTACTAGCTATTTGCACTGTCTAGTAGTCGAGTCAAGTAGGTAAACTGTTTCATAAAATTCCCCGTTCAATCAGATGCTCGCACTAGATTTGAAAGTCTAATAGATTGTCAAGTGCGAATTAAAATAATTGGGTACCACTATTACTTGTTTTATTAAACTGCGGTAATTGCAGGCGGACTAGCGACTAGGAGCTTTCTAGGTCTCTAGTAAATTTCGACTAGAGAACTCACACAAAAACTAGAACAAAAACATAGAATTAAATTGATATAACGCGTTCTTTCTCATCAAGCCAGCACAACATATGACACCACCTGACAACACCAACTAAACTAAATTTTTGTGTCAGACCATAGCCAACAACTGCTATCTAGTCTATTTAGGCTAACTACTGCTTTAGTCGTCGAACGAATCTCCCTTCATTTTTATTTTTTCTTTTATAGTTCTTAACAATTCCTTCCCTTTCAAAAACAAGCTCAAGTCTCAGAAGCAACAAGAGCCGGTTGATGCCGACTGGTGCTAACCAGTGCAGATTTGTCAAGCGATTCTGCTTTGATGTTTTGTTATTTTGAAAATCAGGTACAGACGTTGAGCCGCCAGGTTCAGTCATTGTCTAACCAATTAGCTTCTCTAACAGCTAGCGAATCTTTTGGACAACTATGTTACCAGCGTGATGGCGCTGATCATCTTGGGCGCTAAAGGCGTTGTGGAACTTTTTGCTCCAGGGCTTCCAGTTGCCGCTGCCCGCCTCGTTCCTGCCCGGGATGGATCGAGGATGATTTTTGATTTTTTTGTAATGAATAATAGTTCAAATTCTGAGAATTCTGTTTCTGTGTCCGAGCCTAACTATTCCGTAGGTGCTTCAACTAATTGTTCTGATGTTGATTTTGTTCATGATTTTGTTCCCGAATCTATGCCATGTTCATCTTCATCTCATCTTGTATTTGCTTTTCCTGTTTTCATAACTGCTCATATAAATGGCTTATCCACTAAGGCGTTCATTGATACTAGCTCAGGTCCTGATTTTATTAGCAAAGCGTTTTGGTGCAAATTTAGTCAGAAACCACTCATTCCCATTTCTTGCAAGCCTGAAGCGTCACTGACAGTCATTTAGGGTGGGAGTATCTTTTTGCGCTGTCCTTTTATCGTAATTTTTTTTGAAACGCTGTAACTTTCGCAATTTTGGGAGTTGGAAAGAGTTTTGTACATTGTTTTGAAGCTTATGATCAATACATTCAGATGAGCTTACGAAACCAGCAAAATTAGCACAAAACTAGCAAAAAGTTTCTGACATATTGACTTCTGACAGGCTAAATATAGACCAAAAATTTTTGAACATGGATTTCTCAAAGCTGTAGAGTCGGCCAAAATTTTTTCTTGTGTCATGATATGAAGGACATATGCGCCGAGGTACATTTTTTAGATTTGGCTCAACAAGTCTCAATATTCCTGTAAATCCGGCAAATGTGCGGTGACACGGAATTTCGCAACTTTGCATTCAATTTTCTCGCAACTGGCGAAGTTTTAGCTCAAACCAAGAGAAAAATGTCCCTCCGCAATAGTGCCAAAAATCCAGGCGAATCCATTGGGTAGTTTTTGAGAAATCGCTGTTTAAAACAAAATAATCGCAGTTTTTGCCAAAATGGTTATTCGGCCAAATCTCTAGCTTAAAGCAACGAATCCCAGCTAATAGGCACTGACTAACATGGGGTTTTAGATCGCTTATCGATTGAGTATAAATAACCGAAAATTGTTCGTAACGACTTAGCAGTAATTTTGAAAAAACTGATTTTTTCGAAAACAGCCGTTTTTGACCCCAAAATCGTTTTTGGCTTATACTGCCACTAGAGATAGCTCCAGGTTGTAAAAGCAAAACTGTTCGTTTTTGTACCCTCTTTTCATCCATAACAACCAATCTGATGTATCAATCAACTACCTACTGAGAGTATAATGCCAAAAACCGAAAATTTCTCATCTTTTCACCTACAAATGTGGGACTGGTCCGAGAATGCTAAAGAGCACCAAAATAGCATATTTGGAAAGTTTCATCTACATTCATAAAGAATTGAAGTCTTTAGGGTCAAATTTACTTAAAAGAAAACCACCACCTTAAATGTGCTTGGTCAATGCAAATCCCGGGTGACACTTTTAGGGGAGACCTTTAAGGTATTGTTTCTTGTTGTCGAAAATTCTACTATTGACTGCATTTTAGGCGCGTCTTTTCTCGATGCAGAGAGAAATAGTGTTGATTTTGACGACGGCGTCATTAGGAAGGGGTCCAAATTACTTGGTCGTTTTCGGTTTCCCAAAGCAAAAAGCAGTGATGCCACATCTCCTGTCGGTGTCACAGGGAAAATTTTCCCCCGTGAAATGTTTCCCCCCATAAGAATTTCCCTAGGGAAATCCCCCTCCGGAAGAATTTCACTAGAGATTTCTTTCCCCCGAAATAATTTCCCTGACGTAGTAAATATTTTGCTGGATGGTATTAATTGTAGGAATTTTAATTAATTTTTACAGCTTTTATTCCTAATTTTTATGTTTCATTTCCAATTATTTTGGTATTTATTCATTCTTCCTTTCCACCCTTTAATATTGTTGAATTGAAATTTACCTAAATTAAGCATATGTATAACTAAAATAAATTTGTATTCAAGAAACAGAAGCTAGTTATATTTTATTATTTTTAACGGTTTCGGCAGTTCAAATGGCTTTTTCTTTAAAAATTATTTTAAATCTTTTGAATCTGAATGCTGAGTTTTCAATATAATTTTGAATCTTAAGTCCTATATTGTTAAAGATTAGAAGGATCGAAATCTAAAACTAAAACTAAGCTAACTAAGACTCTCTTTGATTAAGATTTGGTAGGGATTCCTTTTGGAGTCATGAAAATTGGAACCATGTAACTAATATACATATATATACATATATATATATATATATACATATATATATATATATATATATATATATATATATATATATATATATATATATGTATATATTAACTAATGTAACTTGTAACGTGTAGTCTGTAATTTATTGGTTTCTCTTATCAAGAGTCTCTTATTAAGGGAGCTATAATTTTAGTTTTGTAGAAGTTCTTTTGGCGGGCCATGATCATGATGGCTTTAATATTGCCCCCACAGTCCGAAACTATGGTTTCTGGAATAGTTATGAGAAGAGCCTTGGGCCCCTCCAACAGTTTGCTTATGCTCTAACTTCAGTCAACGGGATAGGCCGTATATGGTAGGTCGCACTGTAATCAAGCGTCGTCGTCAAGTTCCCCTGTGTTTGGATTGTGAGATTTTCATTCATCGTAATACTTTAGTCGCAGTAGCCTCTAGTAATTTAGAGATACGTACATTGCATGAATCAGAAGACCCCTGTCGCGCAGTGGGCTCTATCGTTTCACAACCTTCCACTTCCTCCAGTTTGCAGTTACCTGGTGGCATTAAGCTTGATGCTGCCAAAGCTCATTTGTCACCAGAACAGTTTGAGCAGTTGGTAAGTGTGCTCAAGGAGAATTCAGATCTCAACTATCAACCAGCGACCATAACGCAGATTTGACGAACGTCATTGAGCATCGAATTGAAACACCTCAGTGTCATCTCATAAAACAGCAACATTATCGTGAACCAGAATCAAGGAGAGAGGTCATTGAGGAAATATACAAAGCATGCTGGAACTCGGTGTTATTAGTCCCAGCGTTAGTCCTTGGGCATCTCCCATAGTCATTGTGAAGAAAAATACGGAAGCGACCGGTTTTGTACTGACTTCCGGCGTTTAAGTACTGTGACTGTGAAAGACTATTCCTCTTGTAGATGAGTCTCTTGACACCTTAGGGTCAGCTAAGTATTTCACAAGCCTAGATCTGTACTCGGGCTATAAAATAGGTTGGGGTGGTGGTGGTGGTGGTGGTTATCAGAGATGAAACCGGGTCAGTTCGGGTCAGGCGTGTAGCCAGGGGGGGGGGGGGGGGGGGAATTCCCCCCCCCCGAAATTGTGTTGCCCCCCAGGAATTTTTTCCTGCTATAAGTGTAAAACGTCCATTTTTCAAAAAATTTTCGAGACCTTCTGCATCATTTGGGTACATGAACACGCACTGCGCCTTAAAAATTATTGTAATTTCAACGAATACTCTGTAAAAATTACACGTAGGTCACGAAATAAAAAAATTTCTCAGCGTCTGGAGGGCTCCGCCCCCCAGACCCCCGAAAAAGTTTGCATTCCCCCCCCCCGGAAATTTTTTCCTGGCTACGCTACTGGTTCGGATCACCATATGGACCGAGTCACCGAGTCAGTTAGGGTCACTATATGGACCGGGCCACCGAGCTCTGACCCGGTCTTGACCCGACCCAGTAGTTTTGGTTGAAGGAATTTTTTGCTGTTAAAGCATATTTTTAGAATGTTTTTCAGCTTTTATTATTTGAACACTCCAGCAATTAGTCACAAACTATATAGCAATAGGAATAAATATATACTTAATTTAATCGCCTAGATTTTTATTGCTTGTCGCTGTAGTGTCCTCATAATGTTTATAATGATCTGCCAAGCGAGGATCTAGTTTTCAAGCAATGATTGCGTTGAATCTTAATTGGAAACATGAAAAATGGTCCCTGAGAGTCAGAAATCTTTATTTTAAAATCTAAAGTTTTCTATGCTCCACAGGTGATTCTTCACCACTGCTCGTTTTTGGGGGGAGTCAGACGTGTGTGAATTTGAAATCCGAGTAATTAGGAAAATCTCAACAAAATACTGCGTTTTAATTTTTGTTTTTTTTTCGAAATGCTATCTACAATGACTACTATCCTTAGGGACTAATGGATGTTAGTTTGATTTTATTTGTAGTACAATATTGTCTGCACCCTAGTTATAAGCAAGAATAATTCTAAAGAATCTGCGCTGAGTGAAACCTTCCGCCATACAACTAAAGTCTGACCAAAAATGTAGGGAGCGAAATTGTTTTGTTTATACTGAATTACCGGTACATTTTTGCTGCAGCATTGTACAATAGTTTTTGAACCGTCGTGGAAGGAACTTTCTTTTATTTGAAAAAGAAATTTTAAAAAATTCAAATTCATCAAAAGAAGCCAATTTTTTTTAAGTTTTGAAAGATCAGTAGATGCCAGGAACTAGCCGTTCGGTGGAAAATTAGCCCATATGTACCAAACATTGAATCCCAAGTATAAGCTAATTTCGTCAAGAATTGTGATAGTTATTCAATTTTTCGATTCTCAAAATCCTTTGATCTTTGCCGCTTTTCCAACTTTGACTGGCTATTACTCGCGACTCACTCAATGGTAAAATTTTCAATTGGTTTTCCAGGACCGCTTACGAGTCAGCTTTCATGTGATAAATGGTATTTTTCGAAAAAATCTATTTTCAAATTTTGAAAACCACATAAATCACATGAAAGCTGACACGTAATCCAATTGAAAAATTTTTCCATTGAGTGAGTCGCGAATAATGGCCAGTCAAATTTGGAAAAGCGCCAAAGATCAAAGGATTTTGAAAATCGAAAAATTGAATATCTATCGCAATACTTGACAATATTAATTAGCTTATATATATTTGGGATATAATATGTTTGGGACATGGGCTAATTCCGGTTCAGGTTCTAGAGTACCGGTTCCGTTTCCGGTTCTAGCTTCCGGTTCCCGGTTCCAAGTACAAAATTCGTAGTTACATTTTAACATTATTTAATATTGGATGCAGGCCTCCAGCAAGGATTATACAGTCAAAATTATAAAGCAATACTGCAAAACAATTGGAATAGGTAATGCGATGATAACCAACTGGGTTAAACTTGACTATATGACTATATGCACAATATATATATATATATATATATATATATATATATATATATATATATAAATATATATATATGTCGTGGTCTTTTTGCGAAATTGGTCTTTTCGCGAAAAGACCAACAATTTCGGTCTTTTCGTGAAGTGCCCGGACACATTCAGAAATTAGTTTAAACTGTGCTCATTTCTGCTACCAGCCCGGTCTTTTCGCGAAAAGACCAAGCGTGTTGGGCTTTTTGCGAAATAAGTCAAATCGTAACATTATTTATAAAAGCTGATTCATTTATGATGCAAAATTTATGGGGTCAGTTCTCTACCAGCAAAGTCTTAATTTTTTAATTTTTAATTTTTGTGATTTTAGTGACAGACAGTCTGTTATTCCAATCCTGACTGACTGAATCACTGAATACTATGTAAATTAACTGTTTAAATTTCCTATGTTTAATAAATGAAATCTCAACTTTCAGGTAAAATTACTCGACAACCGTAAGAGTCACGACTTTAATTTTAAAAACTCGTTAAAACATATCATTAGGACAATAAAATAGGTAAAAAATCAGCGAGATCGGAGAAAGTAGAAAAAATGGCCCAAAAATGGACCCCCTCCCTTAAGTGAATATTCTAATTAGAAATATATTGTAATGTAATTGTAATTTGAAAACCCATATGCAAATGTACAAATTCATCAAGTTTGCAAAATTGCAACAACAAATTATTTTATCCATTATGAAATTTGAAGCTAAAATCACTTTTTCCATTATTTTGGATCCACTTTATTCATAAAAATTTTATAAAAGCCCCATAGAACCCATAATTCAGTACGTATTAGACCTTTTGTCGGGCATTCAGTATATGCCAGCACAAATAACATAAACAATATTAACGGACTGTCTGTCAGTCAGGAGTAACAGACTGTCTGTGACTAAAATCACAAAAATTAAAAATTAAGACTTTGCTGGTAGAGAACAGACCCCATAAATTTTGCATCATAAATGCATCAGCTTTCATAAATAATGTTATGATTTGACTTATTTCGCAAAAAGCCCAACACGCTTGGTCTTTTCGCGAAAAGACCGGGCTGGTAGCAGAAATGAGCGTAGTTTAAACCAATTTCTCAATGTGACCGGGCACTTCGCGAAAAGACCGAAATTGCTGGTCTTTTCGCGAAAAGACCAATTTCGCAAAAAGACCACGACATATATACATTAAAACTTAAAAAATTAAAACTTTAGTATGGTCGAGCAAATTGTTTCGATAATTAACGGTGAATTTTACTGTGCATCTAAACTAAATGCATACAGCGCCTTCTGAACAGAATCTTGTAAACTTTACCACGTTTCAATAAAACGTGCTGAGAATTGAGATATACTGGAGCTTAAATTTTTATTTCTTTAAAAAGAGTACAGTGTCTCTAAAGAAGCAGAATATAAAAGCTATATTTGACGAGGAAATGTATGTACAGTCGCTTGATCACACAAAATAGCTAACAGATTATGTACTTCCACAGGCTGTTCATTACTAGAACTTTGATTGATTTTCGTCTCAAATACCGGTAGCTTAAAAATAAGAAAATAAGTAGGTAGTTTTCTACTCCTGTAAAATTTACTATTTTTTAAAAAATGTTGCTTCAATCTTGCGTGCGGACAACACCACCTTCCATTTACCAATTTTTTGAGAAGATATACTCAGTGTCCGACTACATCCCATCGGGCTCTCATCTTTTCTATGAGGTTAATATTCAAATATGTAAGTTGGTTAAAGTTTTCCGCTGTATCGTTCACGTCTGAACGAAACTGCCCGTCTTTCATCAATTACAATTGGAATTTTAGAGCAGAAAATTTCAAAACTTCGTTAAAATTAATTTAGAGATATTTTCACAACTGCATTTGTAATATACGCAAAATTACTTAACAAAATTTGAAAAATCAGAAGCATGAAAACAAAAAATTACGAAATTACAGAATAAAGGAATTAGGAATTTTCCCTTTGCAATACATATTCCTAATTTTTCAAGTATGTTTAACATTTAATTTTTGTCTAAACAGACGGGAGAATGTTACTAATGTTGATTCAATGAAACATTTGAAATTTCTCTTAATTCTCTGCCTCGGCTTCAGCGAAAGCTGAAACGTGCCTCGATCGCCTGAAAAGGGGAAGCGGGGAGCTGAAGTTGAGCTGAACTTCAGTAGAAGCTGAAGCTGTGTCGTTTCCAGTTTAGGCTCTAAATTTACCCTATGGAGTTTCCGCTTCAGTTTCAGTTCCAATAATTGTACCTTCATTTCACCCAGTTTCACCTTTAGTTTGAAACTCTTAATTATTATCAGTCTCATTCCACATATATATTTCGCCTTCAGGTCTAAATTTGTCAGTTCAAACTAGATTTTTAGTTTCAATTTCAGTCACCAGTTTGAAAAAGACAATATGAATGGCAACACTGAATGCAACCACAAAATCCAGCTTTTGCAAAATTTAAACTCCAGCATAAAATTAGTTCAAGTCCATTTTTAAGAGTGGAACCGGCCGGTTCAAATCCTACCGGTTCCGGTTCCAACCGGTTCTAGTGGAACCGGCCCCAACTCTAGTATATATGCTTTTAATCTTTACACTTACAGGCTTAAATCTGAATTTCCACAAATAGTGACCCGGTTTCATCTCTGGTGATTATATATATATATATATATATATATATATATATATATATATATATATATATATATATATATATATTTAAAAATTAAAAGTTTACCACCTTTAAAATTTTGCTAGAATAGGTAAACTTCACATCTCTATGAGCAGGATAACATATAAGCTGCTGTGCATATATCCATATATATATATATATATATATATATAAATATATATATATATATATATATATATATACAAGAAAGTAAAATGCTCCTCCGGAGCATGGAAAAGTAATATGGGGGTGGATGGGGTGAGGTTGCGAAATCAAGAGACGACTAGCTTTGTAAACGCTTAATATGGGCTAGGTTCTAAAAGAAAGAAGGACTAGGTTG
The DNA here is from genome assembly GCA_030248195.1 of Trissonchulus latispiculum. Taxonomy (NCBI): domain Eukaryota; kingdom Metazoa; phylum Nematoda; class Enoplea; order Enoplida; family Ironidae; genus Trissonchulus; species Trissonchulus latispiculum. The sequence continues at coordinate 335 of JASAND010015187.1, read as the reverse complement.
TGGGCGAACTAATATGGGCACAGCGTCGCCGAACAACCCATATTCGCGGGCTGTAAATATTATACATTCATCTATATCGATTTCTAGACTTTAAATTATAGCTCCAGATTCTAAATTAGATGATATCTACATCCGAATATTCGTACTTCCATGTATTATAGTCAGACTTTTCCTTCGAGAAAGTCTAAGCTTACTAGTGTTCATTTTATGCATTTATACAGACAGCATATTTAAAGAATAATTTCATAGCGATTGTAATTGACTGCAACCCTGCCGGATTGAACCCATGGTTTTACCGCCACATCCCTATCTTTCTGTCCGACATATGATGCTAT
>JASAND010015184.1:0-16430 GCA_030248195.1 Trissonchulus latispiculum | reverse complement strand
CAGTGGCGCAATACAGGAACTTTTTTCAGGGGGGGGGGAGGACCAGAAAATGGGGGATCTTGGGGGGCATCGCCCCCCCCCCCCCAGATTTGAAAAATTTTGGACAACAACTTTTAAAATGTAAAACAAAGCGTAAATTCATAAAAATAGAAAAAATAGAAAAAAATTCGCGCCGACGGCGCGAAAATTTTTGGAAAAGTTTTAAAAAGCAAGATGAAAGAAGCCGAAACGCTGAAATAAGGCAAAAATTAAGCAAAAGTGGGTGCAAATTTCGCGCAGAAGGCGCGAAAATTTTTCAAATTTTACATCCGCGCTACGAGCCGACCATAAAAATTTACCTTTACATCTGGTTTCGGGGGGGGGGGAGCGGCCGCACTTTTTTATGTGCGCCCCTGGTAACTCGCACTGCATATTCAAGTTACCAAACATACAACTGATTGCCGAATCTGAATTTTAGTTTGGCAGTTTTTGGAGAAGTTTACAAAACGTTAACTGGAGATTCCGTGACAGCTAGGTTTGTTTAATTGTCCGTGTTTTCTCTACCCACCGACAGTTCAAAAAGTATTTTAAAATAGAGATGCTCTGGGCTGAGCCCTGAAAAATTACTGAATCTGATGTCGGAACCTTGAATCATTTCCGGAAAACTGCATAATTTTCTATGAAATTGCAAACTAGCGTGTATTTTTGTTTTTATAAAAAGCAGCGAGGATTCTTAGCTTGCAAACAACTTAAAAAATTGCAAAAAAGGTTTCATCATTGCGCTAAATGTACAGAATAAAAATTTACTTTTATATCGATAGGGCAGTGGCGCACATAGAAAATTTTTTTCGCGGGGGCGGACCTCAGAAAAATTTGGGGTGTCTGGGTACGAAACACCCCTAGAAGTTGGAAAACATTTGAAAAATTGGGTTTGAAAAGAAAAACTACAGAGTAAATCTTCGCAAAAATTCACTCAATTTCGCGTCCACTTGGCGCGAAACTTTTTTGAAAATCTTGCAAAAAGTTGCTATTGAAAGGTTTTTTAAAAACGTCTGAAATAAGGGTAAATTAAGCAACAGTAAAGTTGACTTCGCGCCGACGGCGCGAAATTTTTTGAAATTTTAAGTTCGAGCCGCGCGCGCGGACACTAAAATTTTCCTTTACATCTGGTCTCGGGGAGGGGGCCCCCCCGCCCCCCTTAAGGTGCGCCCCTGTCAATAAAACTTGATGCAAATTTACTTTTATATCAATAAAACTTAAAGATTATCATAAGTAGACAAATGGTTGCTATATTTTAAAAGTCTTTTGCTTCTGCGCCCCAGGCCCGTCGTTGCAAAGTTAGTTGAGTTTGCAAATTTTTCCCCTGCCTATTATGGCATTTTATAATCAGCAGCCCTGAACATTGTAGAAAGGTCATGCAATTATATACTAAATAAATGCAAAACAGAAATTTTATGCTAAATTTTAGCATTTTTCCCCTGCTATACGCACTTTTTTAGTACATTGCAGAAGAAATTTTGGGGCAGTGCCAGAAGAGCGCAAAAGAGTATCAAAGCAAAAAAACACTGTTATATAATTATGCAAAGTATAATGACATAAGCCACAATATATAACGGAAATATACGTAACAAAATACGTACATGTATGTATAGAGGTCGGGGAAAAAACCAAAAGGGGTGGGGAAAAAACCAACCCCCCGTTTGTGCGAGGGGGATGAGCTAGGAGGCTTAGGTTAGGATCGAAAGGTCCGAGGGTTCGATTCCCACCTTAGCCATAATGACGTTACAGTGTTTCCTTGAGCAAGAAACTTGGGTCACTGCTCGGCCGATCAGATGAGGCGTTAAATTGGTGGGCCCGTGTGCTGCCTTGCTGGGGGTAACTAATGCACGCTAAAGAACCCTTAAACCACTTATCGTCAAGAGTAGGGCGCGGAGTTCCCGGTGGAGGTACCCACTTTGGGATATACCGGTCCTCCTACCTGCTGCGAGGGAGTGCTGGGTGCAAACGAGTCATGTACTCAAAATGGATCACACAACTCTCCGAGTTTGTCTCTGATCCCACCCCATCTGCGCTTGGGGCTTGGAGTGTCGAAAGATGTTGTGCTCCTCTACCTTGCGTATGAGCAGTTAATGGATGTCTTACTACCGGAGCCGAAAGGCCAAGAAGGTGTCTGCTCCAGCTTCCCATTGTGGGACAGCATTCAGGCGACGAAGCGAGAGTCATACTAGCTATTACTGATGGGGAGAGACAAAGGTTAGCGCCCTCATATAGCCTCTTGGCTGAGTAGCCCGGCAATAACAACAACAACAACAACAACAACAGTTAGGAGGCTCAAATGTCAGGGTTGGGAGTCTCGGTCTCGGTCTCGCCCAAAAGCCGAGACTTGACCAGTCTCGGTCTCGGTCTCGCTCACCCAAAAGTCTCGGTCTCGGACCGAGACCGGAAATTTTTTGAAAACATCTAATTTCAGCGAAAATTTTAAATTAATGTAACGAAAATTAACTGACGATGCGCTGAAACCGTATGTTTATGTGTTAAAGCCCTTAATACTGACCCTAGGCCTCAAAAACTGGAGGAAATTAAGTTTAAGCTTAAAATTGCTAGTCTCGGTCTCGGTCTCGCCCAAAAGCCGAGACTTGGCCAGTCTCGGTCTCGGTACCTTGGTCTCGGTCTCGGTCTCGGTGAAATCTCGGTCTCGCCCAACCCTGTCAAATGTTGCGTATAAGTTGGCAGGGCCTATCCCACCTACCACACAAAATTTTAGCTAAATCGGACAACTTTTGAGCATTTTTTGACATTTTGAAAATTTTGGCATTTTTGACCCCCCAAAAATGCAAAATTTGCCTATTGCTACCGCGACCCCTATGATGTACGTATATACAATTTTTTGTTTTGGCTCATTTGTGCAAAAAATCTCTCCCTCCCCCGGGAAAATCCCTAAAAACTATTCTGCATACAGTGTATACGTATATACATGTTACATGTATATACGTATGTATATATGACTCGCTTTTTCTAAGGGTCACAGATGTCGCGATTGGTTTTAAAATCGACCCTCTCCGATTTCCTTCATTTTCACATATGTTGTATATACATATTATTGGTCGAAGTATCACTGCGCAATCCGTTTCTCCAAATTCCCTCGTATGCGTGAGAAAATGGCCTTCAAAGTTTCAATTTCAGCTCATTTTGAAGCAATCTGGACCGATCAACTTTGAAGACTTCTAACTGAAGCTTCGTTTGCTCGATTTAGCTGAAACTTTGCATGCATATTAGCCAACATAAGTACTAGTCATATGTCGAATTTGAACCAAAACGGTTGGCTACTGCTCGTGTTCTGATCAAAAACAGGTCTCAGATCGGGGTCGTCAAAACCCATCATTTTTCACGGTTTTTCGGCTGTAGCCAAAAACATAGGTTAGGGAAACGGCTGATTTTTTATGGTAGTTGTAGGCTCATATCGAAGCACACGCTCTGTCAATTTCAGCCAAATCGGTTTGGGCTTTTTAAGTCAAATTGGCACCAGAAGAGGCGTCGGCCAATTTTCGGAATCGCCAAATTTCTCATTATTTTACTTCCACAGCTTGATAGGAACAGAAAAACCGTAGTCCCTCTTCCATCAGTTAATCACTCTAAGCAGTAGAACGAGGTGTGCCAAAAATTGTTTTATTCGGTTAAGGTACTAGTCGTCGGCAACGCTTTGAATTTTGAAGTCCATGTCCAAACCAGACTTATCATAGCTTGGCATGGCTTGGCATTTAACGAGCGCCAGCGAGAAATGCATTCATTTTTGGGACTTGTGTCAAGAAGAAAAGTTGTTCAGCTTGTCAAAAGCTTTCGAATGAGCTAAAATTCGTATATACTGTTTCGAACAACTTTAATTTTCACGATTTTGTACAGTGTGGTCAAAAATTACGAAATTTTGAAGTTGTTCGAAACAGTATAAATTTTAGCTCATTCGAAAGCTTTTGACAAGCTGAACAACTTTTCTTCTTGACACAAGTCCCAAAAGTGCATGCATTTCTCGCTAGCGCTCGTTAAATGCCAAGCCATGTCAAGCTATGATAAGTCTGGTTTGGACGTGGACTTCAAAATTCAAAGCGTTGCCGACGACTAGTACCTTAACCGAATCAAACAATTTTTGGCACACCTCGTTCTACTGCTTAGAGTGCTTAAACTGATGGAAGGGTATATATACGGTTATTCTGTTCCTATCAAGCTGTGGACGTAAAATGAGAAATTTGGCGATTCCCGAAAAGTGGCCGACGCCTCTTCTGGTGCCAATTTGACTTCAAAAGCCCAAACCGATTTGGCTGAAATTGACAGAGCGTGTGGCCCCAATATGAGCCTACAACTACCATAAAAAATCAGCCGTTTCCCTAACCTAGGTTTTTGGCTACAGCCGAAAAACCGTGAAAAGGATGGCTTTGACGACCCCGATCTGAGACCTGTTTTTGATCAGAACACGAGCAGTAGCCAACCGTTTTGGTTCAAATTCGACATATGACTAGTACTTATGTTGGCTAATATGCGTGCAAAGTTTCAGCTAAATCAAGCAATCCAAGCTTCAGTTAGCAGTCTTCAAAGTTGATCGGTCCAGATTGCTTCAAAACGAGCTGAAATTGAAACTTTGAAGGCCATTTTCTCACGCATACGAGGGAATTTGGAGAAACGGATTGCGCAGTGATACTCCGACCAATAATGGGTACAACATATGTGAAAATGAAGGAAATCGGAGAGGGTCGATTTTAAAACCAATCGCGGCCTATGGCACAATCAGGGTTTTTTTTTGGTCGCCGAACTTTAGGCCAAATGGCCTCAACGACTCAAATTTTTTAGACCATCAGCCAAAAAATTTAGGCCATCCAAATTGTGTTAATTTTTATTTTGTGCGTTATTGTACGCATTGTTAAAATTACAGTTATCATGTATTCACGCGTTGTATATTCAAAAATCGCTGTTTAACAACAAAAATTGCAATCGTCACTGGTTAACACACTAGAAAAACAACGTTTTTACCTTAAAATGGCAAAAACCAAAAACCTTGTTAGCATAGAAATAATAGTGCACGACAGTATTAATGAATTATATAATGAATTTTTATTGAAAATTAAAACAGGTAGGAGCATACGAGTATGAGTCAAAGAAAGAAAATTTAAACTAATAGAAATAAAGTTAAACTACATAATATATACTAAAATAGCATTTCTTCGATGAAATCTTTATAAAGTAGATGAAATTATAACTTGAATGTGAATTTTTAAGTGCAAATAGACAATGTCACTAGCTGGAGTTGGAGCAGCCCAGAAATACAAGGGAAAATGTACAAAGTCGCGCCGAGGGCGCGAAAAATTTTTTAGAAAATTGTTGTTTTTACTTAAAAACAATAAAATTTAACTGGGTATTCGTCGAAAAATTTAGGCCAAATGGCCTCAAAGGCCAAAATTCTTTAGGCCATCGACTCATAAATTTAGGCCATGGCCTAAGCTATGGCCTAAAAAAACCTTGGGCACAATCTGTGACCCTTAGAAAAAGCGAGTCATATATAGTCGAGATGGCCGAGTGGCCTAAGGCGCTGGTCAGAAGTTCCGATCTTACGGTCGGTGGTTCGATCCCCAGAAGCCACAAAGCCTTCTCGACTCTAGCCAACCCATACCCAGCTATCCATCCTTAACTGGTCGCTAAATGGGTACCACTGCGGTGGGAAGGTAACAGGAGTCAGTGCAGAAGGGCCGGCCCCCCTTCCACGGATGCAGTCATCATTTGAGGTGGCACTTCTGGCTCTACGGCTGAGAATCGGGGATGAGCACCGGCACCAGGGGCGCATCCGCCCCCGTCGCGAATCGAAGGTAGGAAAAATAAGGGAGAGAAAGAGGAAAAGGGCGAAAAACCAAAAAATTTCACGCCTTCGACGCGAATTTTCTGCTTTTTAACCGCATATATATTTATTGCACTTATGAAGAAAAAGCTTTATATGCATCCGATTTTTCGGAGAAAATTACCAATTTTTGCCTAAAAATGTCAAGAATTTTAAAAAATTTTCTCAGTTCTCCAGTATATACGAAAAGAATTAAAGATCCGAAGACCGAATGTATTGCAAAAACAAAAAATTTCTTCAACTTCTGGGGGGCTCCGCTCCGCCCCCCCCCCCAGACCTCCCCAGGGTATTTTTTTGGGATTTTTTTCCGGGGGGGGGGGGGGGTTGGGGGGGGGGGGGGAGGAAGAAATTTTCGGGGGGGGGGGGGGGAGATTTTTTTCAAAAATGAGCCAAAAAATGGTATTTTTTGGCGTATTTTACACAGTGAAACGCAAAAAGTTCTCAAAAATGCCAGGATTTAAGGTGCCTTCATAGTCGCAAACGCTGGTGTACGCGCGTCTACAAACGTCAATATCATTTTGCGCGCATCAACGCGCGTCGACGTGCGTCGATGCGCGCAAACTGGCATGCTACAAATGGGCGCGTTGACGCGCGTCGACGCTTCCAGTGCCAGCATGGCACCAGAACGTGATGTCACGTTTGGAGGCGTCGACGCGCGTCGACGTGCGTCAACGCGCGTCGACGCCTCCAAATGTAACATGGCTGTGTAGCGCGTTGACGCGCTTCGACGCGCGTCTACGCACGTCGACGTGCGTCTACGCGCGTCTAGAGGCGACTGGGACTATGAAATCACCATTAAGCTAAAAATAGCTATTTTTACGAAACAATCTCCGGCGACGCCGGAAAATTTTTGAAAATTGGCCTATTTTGGCAAAAATTTGGGCCTCCAAAAAATCCCGGGGGGGGGGAAGCAAAAATCCCGGGGGGGGGGAGCAAAAATCCCGGGAGGGGCGATTTCGGTGGGGGGAAGGCATTTTCGGGGGGGGGGGGGAGGTCAATTTCGGGGGCTCCCCCCCCCCCCTGTAAAAAATACCCTGCCCCCCACGAAATAATTTTACCGCCCCACCGTCACGAAATCCTGGATCCGCCAATGACCGGCACCCCATGTCCTGTGGCAGGACGGAGATATCTCCTGGGGTAAACCTTTTTTATATAACATTATGTATATATGTATACCGAATCACTCGGTTCCGCTTCAACTTTAAAGCTTTCCTGAGTAATCGTTTTAAAAGTTATCTGCATAATAGGCTGACTGATCCAGTAATGGCAATTGTATGTACAAAATCCGTTTTGAAGAATGTCAATTACGAATATCGTACCGTACGTATATATAGCCTAAAACAACGCAACCAAAAATACATAAACAGCAAGGTTGGCGGCTCGGGACATTTTTTGAAAACATCGAATTTCAGTGATATTTTATAGACAATCAGGAAAAAGCCATTTTTTCAGACTTCTGAAAGTGTAGAAATTTCTAAAATTAAAGGGAAATTTCTTGTTGCTTGAAGAATGGCAACCCCTAAACAAAGAGGAATTTCCGTAGAGCTCGCCATTCTTTAAACTTTTCAAATTTTTTCAAAGAAATGTTTGGTTCAAAATCGTCTTTTTGGTGCTAAACCTTAATTTTTGATCACTTTTATAGCTTAGTTATAGCAGTATATAGGTAAAACAGGCTATTTTATACTGTATTTTTCGCATTTTGGCCCATTTTATCCCCCCCCTAGTGGGTACTCCCCCGAACCCCCCCCCCCCCCAAATTGGGACCTCAGAAAATCCAAAAAAATGGCCTAAAATGCTTTTCTGTATTTGAACGCTTTTTCCGTAAAACCTAGGCTTGTTTTGATAGTTTTAGACGGTTTTGAAGCGATTTTCAGTCAACACTTGAGAAAAATTTTTCAAAAAATGACTATTTTTGGGCAAAATTTAGCTAACTTTTTTGCTCCAAAAAGGGCCGGGGAGGGTTGGGTGGGGGTAGCCGAAAGTTGGGGGAGGGGATGTCGAAAATGTTGGGGGGCATAGGGGGTCGAAAAGTTTGGGGGGGAGTGGCCCCCCCCCCCCCCTGGTGAAACTATGCCCCCCACCATAGGTAGATGTAACGGGGATTTGGGTTGGGGCCCCCTCGCCCGGAATTTTGGGGGCCTCTTTTTAGACCCCCCAAATCCCTCCAAACCTCCCCCCCCAAATTTTTCTATTTTTCATACATGCGCAAGGGGTGTACTAAGGGTGTACCAGGTACACCCTAATTTCTGGGGAGACCGCGCAGTGCGCAAGCAAAATCAGTGGGACCGCGCAGGGCGAGCAAAGCGAGCGCTGTTCATGATGACAAAGTTGCTCAATTTAGCAGGAATTATTATGAATGATTCTGAAAAACCTAACAAAATTCTGTCGTATGTACGTAATTTAATTTTAATGACACTGGCAAGCAGATTATAATGTGCAAATTGAGTGCAAAAGGAGTGAGAAATTGAAGACAGGACTGCGTATTTGCTGTTAATTTGTTAATTTTGAAAATTACGTCATCGCTGTTATTCTACCTACCTTCCCTCGTCACGCCAGCCCCCCCCCTTTTGGCAAAGGGGGACCGCGCAAAATAGTTTCTGGTACACCCAGTGAAGGCAGACCTTGCCCTATGCTATTTTTATGTCAAAAATCGCATTTTCAGCCCTTGCTAATGCCAAAAACCATTCAACCATGAAGTAAATTTGACATTAGAGAGACAAGGGTTTTAAACTCGAAAACTTGATTGGCAACATGTTTCTAAGTCTAAAATAAGGTCAATATTGAGCCAGAAGGTCCATGAAACCGTTAAAAACGTGTATAGCCATGGGGGAAAACCCACATTTTCGGGTTTTGGCTGGAACTTTTTTATTATAAGGGCTATCTGAAAACTTTATATACCATCGTACTTGGCGTATATACTTAGAACTTTCTTTTAAGCCTATTTCTACTTCTCTAGGTATATAGCACCGTTAGAGCGGTATATATAATGCAAAAAGTAGCGGGGGGGAAACCCAATGGGGGAAAACCCAAATGGGGGGAAATAAACCCACCCCTCACAGGTCTTAAAAATTGTCGTATCGCAATTCTGACACTTCCAGTGTAAAATTCAACCCTTTTTTAGTTAGTATGAAGTACTTAAATTGTAATTTGTTAGAGTGGGAAATTTGTTTAAATTTAGGGGGATGCGGGTTATTGTTGGGAATTTCTTAGCGGTAGGGTCCATTCCATAGGTGTGTTGGGGGGGGGGTGGGGGGGCCCCCCACCAAAATGACGAATTTTGGTGACCCCCCCCCAGATTTTCAGATTTTTGCTACCCCCCCCAGATTTTTGGCCAAAAATGGCATAACATCGAAATTTGGGGGGGGGGGTGGGGTCCCCCCACCCTCCGTCGGAACCCCCCCAGATTTTTTGCCCAGCCACACCTATGGTAGGGTCATTTTTGCCATCTTTTTTTGTCATCTTGCCCCCCCCCCGGAAATTTCGGCCCTCCCCCCCTCTCCCCGGGCCTAGGGGGGCCCCGGTAAGTCGCCCATAAAAAATCCTAAAGATACGCTAAGGGGTGGGGTATAGCCATGGGGGGAAAACCCACATTTTCGGATTTTGGCTGGTACTTTTCTATTATAAGGGCTATCTGAGAACTTTATATACCATCGTACTTGGCGTACTTAGAACTTTCTTTTAAGCCTATTTGCACTTCTGTAGGTTGTACCGTTAGAGCGGTATAATGCAAAAAGTAGCGGGGGAAAACCCAATGGGGGAAAACCCAAATGGGGGGAAATAAACCCACCCCTCACAGGTCTTAAAAATTGTCGTATCGCAATTCTGACACTTCCAGTGTAAAATTCAACCCTTTTTAGTTAGTATGAACCAAAAAACCCGATCTAAGTAGGTTTTCTGAGATCTCATGTGCCGTTGAAAATGCTGCATCAACTGGCCAGGTTTCATAAAGTTTAACACATAAACATAGGGCAATTTTTGAAAAATGCTAAAAATGATGTAATTTGATAAAACTTATTATTCTATCGTGTAGAGAATGGTTTTTACGTATAATTGGCTGTTAAAATCCACAATTGTACCTGTATAGTCCTCCAGCAGCGAAATGGCACTTTTAAGGTTTTTAGCAGAGGCGATGAGCAGAGGCAGATGAGACGCATGGGGCTAGAGCACTCATCTTTGGGTTATATATATACGATATGAGCTTCAGTCACTCTTAACGTAGTCGCACTTATCAGATTGAATATATGTTTTCTAACAGTGTCTGTATGGTTATACTTATATATTCTTTTGTATGTATCACTATATGCTTCACTTTCCATCATATTTATTCATCACCGTTTACGTGTATGTTTTCCGCCTAACTTATGCCTTTGTTAATTTTATTCTTCTATATTTTTAATTAATTAATGGCTGCCGGTCGAACCAATAATTCTTTATTAGACGGCACTGGAAGTTATAAGTTTGATACCACGGTCGCTTTTGGCGATGGTAAGGATAACTTACCTTGCTTCTCTTGTTTTTTAGCCCCTAGCTAGCCAGGTAAGCAAAATTGTCCGAATCTGACCGCATAGGATGACGCAGCGTGCTCGATAGTACCGTGCTATGGTCTCTAATTGTTTCCCTGTTTGGTTGTGTAATTTTGGCTGTGTGCAAAGAGGAAGACTTGCCATCATTGCAGATCTTTGCAAAACTTTTCTAACCCAACCCAGTCAAAAGTTACATCGGTCCAAACTTTTGGTAAATTTTTGGATGGTTGAACCAAAAAGTATATAGTTGTCATTTTCAAAATGTCATAAAATGAGCAGGAGTGAACCAAATGACTTGATCTTTGCATACATAGGTTAGAAAGAGTCGCGCTTCCTGCTGCTATGTTTTGGAGCTCGTATCTCCAAACCATGACCCAGGAGGCGGATGGGTTTTCCCCCCAAAAAGGGGGTGGATTTTTTCACCCGATCGCTATATTTCTCGCAATAATAAACACTTACTTTAAGCCAAAAATTTGTACTTTTCTGAAAATTTTTTCAGAATTTACCCTAAAAATACCCAATTTTGGCCAATTTGTCGAGCCTTCGGCGCGACTACTCCCCCCTCCCCAGTTGGGGGGGGGCCCTCAAAAATTTTTGGGGGGTTGGAAAAATGGCTGGGGGGTTACCCCCACCCCCCCAATTACATATTGCCCAATGCCCCCCACCTATATATTTTTGCCTACAAAAACCCCAGATGATATATATACCGTCAGGGTGGGGAAACATGTAGTTACATATATACAGCCCCCATGGTGAAACGATGCCCATAACCAGGCGCGTAGCCGGGGGGGGGAGGTGGGGAATGGGGGGAATCCCCCCCGAAATTGTGTTGCCCCCCAGGAAATTTTTCCTGCCATGTGTAAAGCACATATTTTTCTAAAAATTTTCGCGCCGTCGGCGCGAAACAGGTGTATTATACCATTGTAATACGTGTTTCGCAGTAACAAACAACTACCAATTACCAATTACCGTATTTGGTCTATATACTTTGACCACTTTCTGCATCTGGGTGCATGAACAAGCACTGCGCCTTAAATATTATTGTAATTTCAACGAATGCTCTGTAAAAATTCCACGAAGGTCACGAAATGGAAAAATTTCTCAGCTTCTGGGGGGCTCCGCCGGCACTTATATATAAAGATGGGGGGACAAACATTTTGCCTTGGTATAGCGCGGCGGGAAAAAAAACCCAAACCGATATGCGGGAAAAAAACCCATCGCCAGTGTGAGTCACCCATATGAGCTAGATCGGATTTTAATAGCCTATCTTAAAGAGCGTCCAAAACTACCCTAGAGGGTGTATTATTGTAGCTCCCACTGCTTCTCAGCAAATTTTTTGGGACTTTGAAAATTTTGGAATTTTTGGTCCCAACATGGGGGTCAGGCAGGGTCAACTTTGGGGGGTCACCCTGAACTACTGGAAAGACTTAGCCCAAAACGGATTACAGTTTCACAGAGGATATGTCTCGAACTTCACGATGGTGTATTCAATTTGGCTCTAGTGCCTGTGGTGCGACCTGGGGGTGACCTAGACTCGGCGGGAAAAAAAACCCATGTGCGGGAAAAAAACCCCCAAATTTCAAAATAAAATTTTTTTCTAACCATTAGCAGCAAAGGAAAAATTCATGCATTTCTTAGCTCAGTAGAGCCTCCTGATTAATTTGGTATAGAGTTTACCTAGGTTCGACCTTCCATGTGAGGTCCAGGTGGCCAAAATCTGAGATGGTGCCATTTCAAGCCAAATTTTCAAATTTCGCCAAAAGCCACTAAATTTTTCACTAAAATAGGTCGGGTTTGGCTTTAAATGCAATAAAAACACGTTTTCTATGTGATAGGATGCTTAAACTGCAGAAATTAAGCAAATTTCAAAAATTTCCAAAATTTGCCTATGTTTACGTGTTAAACATACGAAATTTTGAAAAGTCAATTTGACATGATTTTTTGCAAAAATATTGGTATTTTATGATTCAGATGTACTAAAAATGACCCGCTCTTTCGAATGGTATAGTCAAAACCGTTCTGGCGTGCTTGCAGCAAAAAATTCGGCTGGGTTTTTTTTCCCGCCCATGGGTTTTTTTCCCGCATGGGGTTTTTTTTCCCATCGGTTTGGTCGAAAATTTCTCGCCAACGGTAAGCGCTAGAGAGACGTTTTATAGCTCATTTTGAAGCTCTTCGCAAGGCCTCATGGTAGTTATCGTTAGATTTTCGATTTGTCGCTTAATAAAAAAGTTACAGCCAAAATTCGAAAATTTGGGTTTTTTCCCGCCGCGCTATATATACAGTACATGCTAAAGAAAAGGGCCCCGTCACTGCCAAATGTCCCTCTTTGGAGCGACTGTGATATGACCTTGACAAGACTTTCATATGAAACAGTTTGTTTGCATTAGTGATTAAGAGCAATTGAAATGGTCACAGACAAGTCACAGCTTTTGCATGCTGTCCATATTAATTTCATTGAAAAAAGTCAGTGACAGATCTCTGCCCTGAAAGTGTTAATCACTAATGCAAACAAAGGGTTTCATATGAAAGTCTTGCCAAAGTCATATCACAGTCGCTCCAAAGAGGGATATTTGGCAGTGACGGGGCCCATTTCTTTGGCGTGAACGGTAGTTGGTCCCCCCTTATGGTTCGAAAAACATTTTTGTCTCCGATTTGGATGAGAAGGTGCCCCCAGGGTAAATCGAGGTCGCTGATTTCAAAAATCGAATCCAGAGATCGATCCGATCAATCGATCGATCAGTATGTAGAAATCTTTTTGTCTCCGATTTTCACTAAAAGTCGCCTATTGGGTAATTCGGGGGCGCTGATTCCGAATCTGCAGTCGAAATTTCGATAAGAGCTGCCAAATTCGACTTATATATAGACGATTTTTTGAGAAAATCGATTCTTGCGGGCGCAGACATAGGTGTGTTAGGGGGGGACCCCCACCCCCCCCCACCAAAATGACAAGTTTTGGCGACCCCCCCCCCCAGTTTTTAAAATTTTTTCTACCCCCCCCATATTTTTGGCCTAAAATCCAAAATTTAGGGGGTCCCCCCCACCCTCCGTCGGAACCCCCCCCCCCCCCCAGATTTTTTGCCCAGCCACACCTATGGGCGCAGAATCGATTTTCATGAAATTTCGACCGCAGATTCGGAATCAGCATCCCAGAATTACCCTATAGGCGAAAAAATTTTTTCGAACCATAAGGGGCATAGGTGTGGCTGGCGAAAAAAGTGGGGGTGGGGGTTTGAAAAAAAGTAGGGTGGGGGTTTGACAAAAAAGGGGGAGGGGGGGTTGAGAAAAAGTCGATTTGGGGGGAGGGGTAAAAAATTTTCGAGGGGGGGTCGGCGAAAAATTTCCGCTGAAAAACTGAAAATTTTTCTCAATTTTCAGCTATTTTTAGCGGTTTTTAAGGTAATAAGGCGAATTTTAGCAATTTTTCGCAAATTTTTTGAAAATTTTCGAATTTTTGGCTAAAAATTTGCAAAAATTCAGGTAGGGGGCTAAAAATTTTTAGGGGGGGGGGGGTCGGCCGAAGGCCGAGTTGGGGGGAGGGGTAGAAAAAAATTTTTTAGGGGGGACGGTCTGCGACTCCTCCATTTGGGGGGAGGGGTGGGGCCCCCGCCCCCCCCCCCCCTAACACACCTATATATGATAAGGGGGGACCAAGGCATAGGTGTGGCTGGGCAAAAAATCTGGGGGGGGGGGGGTGCCGACGGAGGGTGGGGGGGCCGCCAAATTTCCCAAAAAACCCCGAAATTAATTTTCGATTTTTTTGCCATTTTTGGCCACTTTTTGGCCAAAAATCGGGGGGGCCCAGCTAAAGTCTGAAAAATCTGGGGGGGGTCGCGAAAATTTGTCAATTTGGTGGGGGGGCCCCCCCCCCCACCCCCCACCCCCCTAACACATCTATGGACCAAGGCAACATTTTTGTCTCCCCCATCTTTATAAGTGCCGGCTCCGCCCCCCAGCCAGCCCCCCCCCGAAAAAATTTTGCATTCCCCATTCCGAAATTTTTTTCTGGCTACGCAAATGCCCATAAGCACCCCGCCCCGCCAATGACTGGCTCAGCTATGCCCATAGTTTCACTGGAACTTTGGGTCGGGGGAGGGGGGTAAATCTTCGCCGACCTCCGAACCGAAGCATAGGTGTGTTTGGGGGGGGGGACCCCTACCCCCAAATGGAGGAGTCGTCAACCCCTCCCCCTAAAAATTTCTTCCTACCCCTCCCCCCAAATCGAATTTTTTCAGTCCCCTCCCCCATAGGTGTACCACCTGTTTGGGTTGGGGGGGGGGGAGTAGAAGGTCCAAATTTGGCTCGGGGGACCCCACCAAAATCCGAAATTTGGGGGAGGGGGACCCCCCCTAAACTGTACCCAAGTTTTTTTTGGCTAAAAATGCTCCTTTTTCGATGTACAGTACATTAAACATACTCAAAAGCTTCTGTCAATAGTTTTCGTTTGCGACAATAGGGCTTGAAAATTGGCAAATTTGTGCTAAAAATATGTCTAAATTAGCCCAGATTGTGGTTTATAATTGCGTATATTACCTTTTAATTGCTATAAATAACCATGTTTAAGTTTAGCTCTTTATATGTGATTTATAGCCATTTTTTCGAATTTTTTTTAAAAATTTTCAGAAATTGCAAAAAATTTTTTCAAAAATTTTGCATTTTTTACCAGGTTTTTATCCAATTTTAGGGGGGGAGGGGGGTTTGAGCTCGGCTTGGGGGGGGGGGGAGTAGTTGAGGTCGGGTAGGCGGGGAGGGGGGTCTGGCCTCTCCGTGGGGGGGGGTCTCACAGGGGGCAAACTGTAGCCTGGTACACCTATGCCCTCCCCTCCGCCCTAAAATTTTCAAACTCCTACCTAATATATAAATTTTTTAAAATTGTTAGCTAAAAATTCATAATTTTTCCAAAAAATTCCAAAAATTAGCGAAAAATTGCTAGAATTCGCTTATTTAATCTAAAAATCGTTAAAAATAGCTGTAAACAGAGAAAGTTTTTCATTTTTTTACCGAAAAACCGACTTTTTTCAAAATTTTTCGCTGCCCCCCCGCCCCCCTAGAAAATTTTTCTTACCCCTCTCGCTCTCCCCAAATCGACTTTTCTCGACCCCCCTCAACCTTTTTTCGCCAAACCCCCCTACCTACTTTTTTCTGAACCCCCCACCCCCACTTTTTTTAGCCAGCCTATGCTCCGAAATGTGATGGGGGTGCCCCCACAACCCCCCCCCCAGAATTCGGACCTCAGAAATTTCGAAAAATGGCCAAAAAATGCAAAATTTTCTGTAATTTAGCCCTTTTTTCATCAAAATAAGGCAAGGCTTGTTCTTAACGTTTTACGCGTTTTTGCACCGTTTTAAAGCGATTTCAGGTCAAAATTTTAGAAAAAATTTTCAAAAATGACCACTTTTAGCTAACTTTTTGGTTCCAAAAATCGTTGGGGGGCTCGGGGCTCGGGGGTAGCCAAAAGTTGGGGGAGGGTAAGTCAAAAATCTGGGGGGTATTTGGTCAAAAATTTTGGGCAGGGGTCGAAAATTTTGGGGGACACCCCCCCCCCCCCAGGAAACTATGGCTATGCATGCCATGTCAGCACGGTTAAGGGCGGGCGTGCATTTTTGGTCACTTTTTCGACTTTCTCTGATCTCGCTGATTTTTATATATATATTTTATTATCCAAATGGTAATTTTAGCAGGAAGTCAAATTTTAATAATTTAAAAAGTAATTAAAAAATTTTAAAGGCCTAAATTAAGCTTCTATTTCAGGGTACCGCATTTCAACATTGTAGCGTTATTTTAATGTATAATTTGTCCAGATTCATCAACGTTTGTTCGGAGATTTTTTGGTGCACGCGAAAAATGGCAACTTTTTAAAATTCCTATGTTTTAACACATGAAATCTCAACTTTGAGGTGAAATTACTCGACAACCGTAAGAGTTGCGACTTTAATGTTAGAAACTCGTTAAAATATACCATTTGGATAATGAAATATGTGAAAATCAGCGAGATCGGAGAAAGTCGAAAAAATGAAAAATGGACCCCCCCTCCCTTAAGGGGGCGCTTCCAT
>JASAND010015181.1:0-10654 GCA_030248195.1 Trissonchulus latispiculum | reverse complement strand
GGCTCCGGCTCCGGCCGGGGTTGGCACCTCCGGCTTTGGCTGGCCGGAGCCGGAGACAAGGTAGCCGGGCCGGGTTTCATGGAGGGTCTCTGTAGGCTCAAGGAGGAACTTTAAATCATCTCAGGCAAATCTCAAGAATATTATTTTTACTTTTCTGGAATTTAAAAATTCTGAATTTTCGTTGAGACGCTGTTTTATTAGCATGTCAACATTTACTGCCGCATTTCCTTCAAAAAGCAGTTAATTGCGACGAAAGCTTTCATACTT
The DNA here is from genome assembly GCA_030248195.1 of Trissonchulus latispiculum. NCBI lineage: Eukaryota > Metazoa > Nematoda > Enoplea > Enoplida > Ironidae > Trissonchulus > Trissonchulus latispiculum. Next base: position 10,387 of record JASAND010015181.1, on the reverse strand, counting down.
TGGTTTAGTTTGGAAGAAATTAACAATTGGAATTACAATACATATACAACAACAACTTGAAGTATATAGACGTTAAAAATTCGCATTAAAAACATTTATATACGTAACGCTTTGCCATGCCTGATCAACTATGCAGCATAGTCTACAGATTCATTATATACATATATTGTAAATCAGATTCAATTTTTCTCAATATCTTTGACTTCTTTTTCTGAACTACATATATGCTATTAAGGGTTTGGGCGAGACCGAGGTTTCACCGAGAGACCGAGACTATTGAAGTCTCGGCTTTTGGGTTAGACAGAGACTAGCAATTTTAGGCTTAATCTTATATACATAGTTTCTTGCAGTTTAAGCTTTAAACTTTAAACTTTAAGAAGTACTAGAGACTTCAACAACTTACGTAAACTTAGTTTCTGCGCCTCGTTAGTTAGTTTTCACAACTTAGTTTTAATTTTTATTTTTATGTAAGTTTGGCTAACATTTTTGTTTTCAAAAAGTTTCCCGTCTCAGTCCAAATCGAGACTTTTCGATGGGAGGGACCGAGACCGAAACCATATAGAAATAATTACGCATAAAATTTAAATGAATTTAAATTTAATAGATTTAAATGTTTTGAACAAAACTATGTATGTATTTTAAGCAATCTATTATATACTACGTAAAGTGCACTGTAGAGTTCATACTCACTTCTGTTAAGCTGACATGTTAACCTTCAGTTTCAGTTCCTTTATTAAAACATAAAAGGGATATAACTACATAAATGTTAAATGGTAAAATGTTAAACACAAAATATATGTAAGTGTTTGGGTTAATTATTCTTGTTTATTGGTTGGTGGTATATAGCTGTACGCTGAATGTGTATAATTATTCTCTGAAATTCTTCAAAGAAAAACCTCTTATGGAAGTATATAAAAGCAAAACTTTAATTGTAATAGAAAATTTAATCTATAAACGAAATTATTTAGCATTACTTGGATGCATACAGATGGGCTTGTATATATATAATGCCTGAAGACCGAAAGACACAGCCAAAAACTGCAAAAGCTTAAGTTTAGAACCAATTAAACTTTTTTGAAATTTAGTGTCATTTTATGTCCACCTCCGGCTCCGGCTCCGGCCGGAGGTGACTTGCCTCCGGCTCCGGCTCCGGCTCCGGCCGGAGGCAAAATCCCACCTCCGTCCGATCCCTAATATATACATATATATATATATATATATATATATATATATATATATATATATATATATATATATATATATATATATTGCAAAGATTCTGCCTCCGGCGGAATAAAAAGATTCCGAATGTATATATATATATATATATATATATATATATATATATATATATATATATATATATATATATATATATACACTTATGACGTTAAAAACATTGGATCGCCTTAGATTCAGTTTCTGTTGGTAGAAAAAATATTCCTGTAAAGTTGCCCTTATATCGGAAGTCATCTTCTCCTTTACAAATCAGCATGGCTTTTTGACATCTCTTTTCCAATTTATTTCAGTGTGTCTTTCAAGTGGACAAAGAGCAGGGACTAGTGCTCACAGAACTTGCCGATGGCGTCACTGTTGAGGATGTCGTTGAATCTACTGGTGCGGAATTTAAGGTACGACGAACTATTACGTTTGTATCTTTGTATTCAGTAATGTATTAAAGCCTTGTATCCTTTTTACGGATGTGTCTGTCAGCCTGTTTATATTTCAGTTTGTTGTTGTATTTTTACTCATCAGAGATTTATCATTCAAACGAAAGCTTATCTATGATGGTAGGTGTTGTACAACAGGATAGTATCTGATAAAAGCCTTCTTTGGCCTGAATTTTCAGGCCCTAGCGGGTCAGTGGACTTTTTGGTCGACCTGGACCTTCTGGCTTATTTTTACTGGGGGGGGGGGGGGGCGCGCTCCCCATTTGGCTACCTCCCCCTCATTCGAGGAGCCCCCCGTGTCATGGCCCCCATAAATTCCGACCTTCCCCCATAACCCCAAAAATTGCCAAATTTTACCATATTTACCCTAAATTTTCAAACATTTTTCCGGCTTCGCCGAATTTTTAATGAAATTTTCACTATTTTAGCGTAAAAACCACTAAAGATTAGTCTTTTTTTATCAATTTTTACACATTTTTACACGAAAAACCCGCAAACATTCGAAAAAATTTTCCAAAATATCCCTCCATTCTGGGTCAGCCCCCCATCGATGGGCCCCCCCTCCATCGATGGGGGCCCCCATGAAGCCCCCCTATAAATTTTTGCCTAAAAATAAGCCAGACCTTTTCAAAATTTTTGGATTTACGCCCCATCCACTGACTGGGCTTTTGGACCTGAACGAAGTTTTGTGCTACTTAATTGATAATCATTGTCATGATAAGCATTGAAGATGATCCATTTCAGAGTATTTTACGTTGAGATGAGATGATAGATGAGATGATTCTGTGGATGGTCTTGCTAATATTTGTTGCTAATTTGCATTTCAGGTTTCTGACACCCTGAAACCGATGGGTCAGATTACGACTTGAAATTTGAAATAGCGGAAATCAATTGGAAAAAATTTTGCAGGCTACTACTTTTTATGACTCCTGACCGGTGTTTAATCCTGTTCTAACGGGTGTCCATGACTTTTTGTTAATCTCCATTAACTATCATGATCAGATTTGGTTGTTATCTTGTATTTTGCTTTTTTGAGGATGGCCTACAATTTGTCCTTCGTTACGTTTTTGCTTTCCTTGCTCTTCCTTGTTCTTTTTAAGGATTTTATTAATAAACGTTCTTGCCTTGAATAGTGTTCCTGTTGTGCGGGATTCTTTTCCAAGCTAAAACGATATCTTGATTCTAGAGACATCTCATTTGATGGTAAACTGAAATATAAATTGAGTATTAAAATTTGAAAAAATTTGATAATTCCTGTTTGATTTTTTCTGTCGATTTTCAAAACATTGGGCGAATGACTTTGTTATTACTAAATATATAACTTATTTAAAGCAAATTATACTGATAAATATTTTACAAGTATCAAAATATCTTTTTAAACCTTGTTTAAGATTATAATTTTTTACTAGTTTCTTGGCTGAATTTGAAAATTAGGCATTTTTACGGGGCGTAAATTGGGGTCCTTTTTCCATTAGTTAGTGAGTGGTTAGGTTGATATTTTGTGGTGCCGGTTAGCCGATAATCGTCTAATTCTGGTTGAATGACGTAATATTGATGGAATAATGCTATTTTTGCAGTTTACCTACATATAATGTACTCTTGATCGCATTAATGTGACATTACACATATTGGTGTTTGGTTAGACGCACTAACTCCTAGCATGTTGAGAGATGTGTTATGTCATGAACTCATAGCTGGCCTGACGTGTTTGAGTTTGTAAACGAATTCTATTTGCTATACGCATGTAATCAACGTGATTTGGTTGGTTGGGAGGAAGGGGGAGGGGCCTTCTCGTCTCAAGGAAACTGACACAGCTTGTACCTTGACAGTAAAGTTTTGTTGGGAATTGTGTGCTTTTAGTTTGGTGTTAATTTGAGTGATTTGTCTTGAAGTAGCTGTAATATAAATTTTCCAAGTAATAATTTTGAAACCACAATTTGGAAACAAGAATTTTGCTAACATTTTGCTTTACTTTTCTCTCTGATGACACCAATACACTGGAGATGACGGTAGGACCTTATTTGTCTGGCTGGGGAGGGTCTTGGACCTCCTAGAATCCCCCTTCTTGTAGTAACTTGTGCTGGTAAGTGTCAGTTTATGCATTTTTGTATAGTTTGTTTGCATTGCATAATTATTTTTATTTTGGATTTATGGTTTACAATCATAGTATGTTAGTAGTATGTATTGTGCTTACTGCCAACTAATTTAATATAATAAATAACTAACTGAGTCTTGATAATTTTAAACAGGTTAGGTATATATTTATCTGAGAACTGCAAAGCTTTCTGGAGAAGTTTCCTCTCAGCATTGAAGGGTCGTAAGCGTTTTGGCAAGAACCTGTGCTCTGTTCATCTGCTGTAAAGTGTTACTTAGCATGGCGGCTGTAATCATAATGATCGTCCGCATTCGTGCTCATTAGCGGTATTCAATTACCGCTCTGTTAAGAATGAATAGCTGGAGTCGGCAGAGTCGGTAAATCGATTTGACCTTTTGTGAATGGTTTTTCTGTGCTGCAGGAGTTCCAGTATCTGGGTCTTGTCTCGTTTACCCCCCCACTACTCAAAACTTAAAATTTGACCAAATGAGCTAAAATTTGGTATGGGCTAGTGTTTGAGACCTGCCGGCTACCGGCCGGGATGCAAATCAACAGTCAGAAATTTACAATTTAGAGCAACTAAGCTTAAAATGAACTCCAAATCTAGTTTTTGTCTGGTTTGTGCAATCAGTGTACACTAGTGATGGAACCGGGTCACTTATGCTTGACCCGGTGACCCGATTTTCCAGAAAATTGCAACATCTGCAAAAAATTTTAATTTTGCCTAAGAACGCTAAATGATGCAGAAATGAGTTGGCACAATAATTTATCCGTCTGCGAAATTAATACAAGTGCCTGTCCAAACCACGGAGTACTTTAAAAATTTGGTTTTTATTATGTATTGCGTTAAATTAAATTAAATTGTACGCTTATTTTCAACATTTACAGTACAGCTCAAAATTAACCTGGGAGCTCATGAGCATGCGAGCATCTGGACTGCTCGAAGGCTCGCGAGCAGAGCGAGCCTCCTTTCATTGCTTCCTTATGTATTCGTTGATAGTCTGCACGATGCTCGCGAGCATGAAAGCAAAGGCTTTGAATTTGTTGCTTTTGTAGCTAAACTATCCAAAAGCTTATAAACTTCAAAACTGCTGTTTCTGAAATTGGCCGACTTACTCAAAGCTTATAGTTTTTAGACACAGCAGAAACATATACATAAACAAACGTAAAAATTGTGTTTGAAAAATGTGAAAAAGCTAATGCTAAGCCAAAACAGTTTAGGACAAAGTCTTCCGAAAAGCTTTTTTGTCTAATTGCTATTGGCGTTGACTAGCATTTTGCTAAGCTAAACTAAGCTTCTTTGTTCGGCTCTATTACGACATTTCACGTTGATTGTAATAAATAAGAACTAATTTAGTGCAGAAGATGTAGTGACAAAAGCAGGCTGGGTTCTTCGCAAACTAATTTTCAGAAATATTTTGACGACTAGGCTCCAAACTATTCAGAAGTTTAATTGCTTAGCAAGTTTTAAGGCAGTCTTATGTAAACCGTTTTAATTACGGGACAATAACGGGACAGGAACGAAATGATGGCATGAATTTATAGTTTTGGTACATCCCGCTCCCCTTTTTTGTTGCAAGACGTTCTTGAAGTTGAAGCAGCATCAGTGAATGCAATGACTTTCCCGAATAATGGCGTTCTTTGTCACCTAAGTTATGGTCTTGAAATCCAAAAAACAACCAACAAAAAGTAACCGCCGACTTTATGTCTATGTATGTATCCACATCCATCGATAAACAATGACGTAGTCTAGTAGCAAGCATATCTGTGTGTATGTTTTTGTTGTATCTATGAAAGCATAAAAAGTATAAGCTTTGAGTCAGTCAGCCAATTTCAGAAACAGCAATTTTGAAATTTATAAGCTTTTAGATAGTTTAGCTACAAAAGCAACAAATTCAAAGCCTTTGCTTTCATTCTCGCGAGCATCGTGCAGACTATAAACGAAGACATAAGGAAGCAATGAAAGGAGGCTCGCTCTGCTCGCGAGCCTTCGAGCGCGAGCAGCTTCGAGCAGCCCAGATGCTCGCATGCTCGCGAGCTCCCAGGTTAATTTTGAGCTGTACTGTACCTTGGTTGCGAAAATAATCAGCAAACCATGTAGTACTATGTAAATAGATTTATACAATAATCATTAAACTGATAAAGCAAAACAATAATCTGCCAGAGTCGGACAGATTCAAATAACCTCAAGCTGCGAAAATGCTCAAGACTAAAACGCAAGAAAAAAGCAAATTAATATTGGACATCGAACAAAAATTTAAGCTAAAATTTTAGCTTGGTAAGCCAAAAATTTCAGATATTTGAGGTAAGTTCATAAAACCGGGTCAAGACTGGGTCGCAGCTCTTGACCCGGTGACCCGGTGATCCGGTTCCATCTCTGGTGTACACTTACAACTACGTTTTTCTAATATAACACCCAAAAACTTAAATCTTATCAGTCATAATAGCTGCTCTGCAAACTGCTCCAGGCCGGTAGCCAACCGGCCGTCCTACGGGCTTACCGGCCGCAGGTAAAATCTCGGCCGGCCTCAAACACTAGTATGGGCTTGTTTTCAACCACGCTGCGATCCAACATCGCAAAATTTTTCGATTTCGCGAAATTTGATTTTGTTCGATCCGCAAGGGGGAACGAAAAAATTTTTGTCTTCGCGATTTTGCTGAAAAGTTGTATAGATGGGGTTTCGGCTTCGGGATCGCTGAACACTAATCTGAAGTCCGTTTTTTGATTCAACTTTTCGTCCGTTCAGTAATCAGTATAAGCTAACGTTGTAAAGCTTAAAATGTAAGTTTATATACTGATCTAACGAAAAACAGACTTCAGATTCGTGTTCAGCGATTCCGAAAACCTCTATATACAAGTTTACAGTAAAATGGAAGACAAAATATTTTTCGGTTCCCCTTGGTGACCCTTGCAAATCTAATTTCTCGAAACTGAAACATTTTGGGATATTTGGGAACTCCGCGACGTCGAAAACTCGAAAACATACCCACACCAAAGTTAGCCCATTTGGTCAAGTTTTAAAAATTTTGAGTGATGGGGGGGGTGAACGAGATAAGACCCCAAAATCTAATGTAGGGACTGGGAGCCTAAATTTTTCTGTCAGAATGATACAAGATAATAGAATACCTATCGGGGAAATTCAAGTTCTAACGCCATGGTGCAAGAGTTGAAATTAAGAAAACTGAAGATTGAAACAATATCTTTTGGAATAAGGTAACGCCCCCATAGATGCCAGAACAATGCCCATTCCTCGAAAATCGTCCAGTCTAATAAGTGACAGTTAACTTCGCGGTTCTTTGCTTTTCACTTGGATCCGATTTGTGTTCAAAATGGTCTTGACGCCACCAACCTTCTGTGCCATACCAAAACTATTAAACTTAGCAGACAATCAGAATAAATTCTCGGAGATTTTGATAAAAACCTTAAACACAAATAACTGACTATTTCGATCAAAATCAAAATTCGAATTAAAACTAAATGGTCTAAACGGTAGCATTGCTTCAGGGACCAGCTTCATAGAAAACCTTCTCAAGTTCTCGAGTAGTTTGTTTCAGTGACAACAACCTCTTCTCTATTAAGAATTAAAATCTATCTGCGGAAAATTTCATGGTGAATTATTTTGTCACCTACGCAAATTATTGAAGCAGGAAGAAAAAATTTATAAATTGAGATTTTCAAAAATTTCTCGAGTAGGTCTCGAGTTGGCAAAAATTTCTCTGGTCAAAATCGACCAGAGAGATCTTGACTCGAGAACTCGAGAACTTTTTCTGCGGGACTTGCAATGTGACATGCGGATCTCGAAAACATCCAGCATAGTTTAGCTACTAGACTCGAGAACTCGAGAACATTTTTATGAAACTGGCCCCAGGTTGTTACCAAAACTGATATCTCAAATAACTGAGGACTAGATGTCGCAGATAATTTAAAGAAAGTATAAAAAATTACTATCAACACTGCTATGAAGAACATATACATAGTAATGATTAAAAATTTATTATCTGTACCCTAATCAGAGTCTATCGTAGCAGTAGTATACGGCTTACCCAAGCGCATTATTTTCTGTTCACCTTCAATGGTAGACAACCAAAAATAGAAGGACATTTTAAAATTATTGTTTGCCAGTGTTCGTGCGGAGTTGTCAAATTCAGTGTAAAGACCATTCATATTTCAATGGTGTTTTGTTGCAAAGTTGAAGCGTCGAATCGAGATCTCAACTTTTGAGGAGTTCGATTTGTGACATAAATCATTCAGGTTGAAGTTTCCGTTGTGCCAGAATCAAAATTGAGTCTCCCTGCAAAGCTATATCTGCTTATCTGTTTTAGGATTACTTCCAGGATAATGCAAACCAAAGATATTACGTAACCAGTAAGTAGGATAATTAAGCTATCATGATAATGCTGTAAGGTAAGACCTCGTACAGAGCTCGGCACTCTGTCACTTTCCGGCGCTATTGGCTGAATCTTAACCTGTCCCTTACCCTCCACCATTTGCTGTCTTCTAACCAGCGTGATGATTAAGTCATCGATACTACCGATCGCAAAGGCCTGGTTAAGTCGTTCCTCAAATCGCTTGGAGCTGGCACTGTAGATGTAACTGTAGGGAGCAACCATAAAGGTAGGATCGCACTGCACTTGGGTACTGTAATCGGTTAGGGCTGCTGTCAAGCCTTCGATCAGGGTTTCTTCGGCCGCCAGCACGGCGCAACCAAATTCGTCAACCGCGCCGCTGAGTACCATCCACTGTTGGTAGAAATCGTCCTGTTCACTGTAGATTATCGGAGGGAATTTCGCAAAGGCTTGACGAAATTTTCTATGAAAATCCTGTTTATTTTCCGTCAACTGACGGAGATAGTCTTCGGGTAGTTCCCGAAAAACTTCCGGAAAAACGTCCGTCGTATATTTGCTGGCTACAACGGCGCAGGTACGGCTTTGTATTTTCTGGATCAAATCTTCCATGTTTCTAAAGGGTCGGCGGGCTACAGGGATCATCCCAGCCAGTCCCAGACTCAGGCGATTTCCGATCAACGAGAGAAGTATGGAAAATATTAGTAGTAGAAAAACTTCTAGGAGGTGAGTTCGAATTTTGCTAATCAGAATTTTCAGGATAGAGCCAACGGCAAGAACAAGGACAGGTGGCCCGTAAACGAGTAGTGCTGAAATCCACTCCTCTAAGCTGAGGGAATTCATAACCATGTGAACATGTTGATATTCAATTTTTGTAGGATACAAAAAGCAGAGCATATCTCCGTCCAGAAATCCCGCCAGACCCGCTGTGGATGACCAGACAGCGTTCATGATGCGACTGTTTCTGGCACTGAGCATGGGTTCAGTGTAGCCGGTGATTTGCGCGGTTCCGTTGAACAGAACGTCCAGAGTGGTTTCGTGATCTGGCGACTATAAGAAGAGAAATTAAAATTAAAATTTAAAAATTAGAAATTAATGCAAATTAAAGTTATAGAAATTTAAAGAATTATATTGTTTGTACTTATTATATATACAGAAACTAAAAGTTAACATAGCGCTCACACAGTCGCCTAATAGACTGAGTTTACGAAATTGTTTTGGATTTGGAGTACGACTTAATGTTGATTTTCAGGATTTCGCTTGTCGTATTCGCTGACTGAGCCGTCAGCAAGCTGAAGTCCATTGTAAGGTTTGTATTTAGAGTCCATGATTTTCTTCTGTGTATTAGAAGAAGAGTAAGCCACTACAGGGCTCCTCTTCTTGGCATTGTATAACGGTGCTCCAACCAATGTTTCCACATTTGGGTTGGGGGCGACAGGCGTACCCCCTCCGTTTGGTGGGGAGGTAGCCGAAACTGGTCCCCGTTTGGTGGGGGGAGGTAGCTAAAGTGGTCCCCGTTTGGGGGGTAGGGGTCGCTGAAAGAGGTCTCCGTTTGGGTGGACGCTCAAGCAGGCTAAGTTTGCTCATTCTGATTGGCTGTTGGCGACCCCCCAAACGGGGACAACTTTTAGTGGCCCTGCCCAAACGGGAACCCTTTTTGGAAATAAGCTGCAACTACCGTAGTTCTTTGCTAGTCCTCCCCAAACGGAGGGAGGCTTCTGCAATCTGATTGGCTGTTGACTACACGCCACCAAACGGAGACTTCTTTTTGGCTACCCCCCCCAACCAAACGGAGACTTCTTTTTGGTCACCCCTCCCCCCCAAACGGGGGAACATTCGCTTATTGTGGTCGGAGCACTGTTACACAATGCCACGAAGACAAACCCTCTAGCGGCTTACTCTTTTTCTTAATAATAGTGCAATTATGCACTCTTGTTTGTATATTAGTAGCCAGAGGCCTTGCTTGCAAACTGAAGGCATGCGGCATGCAAAATTCTATAAAAATTGTACAATAATGCAGCAAGTCATAGTCAAGTATTAAAATGATGCGTAGGTTCAGTGGCCTATACATTACTCATCTTGCTTGCACTAATTCAGTGTTCATAACACAAGCTATGTAAGCATCCATTTAAGTATGAGTCAAAATGGCACCAGATTTTTATTCCGCTGGAGCGGAATATATTCCCCGGGATTATTGCATGAAATGCATGTATAGTTTTGTTATTCTCTTCAGCTTCTCCTATCTTCAACACATGAGCTAATATGTGTAATGTTACGG
>JASAND010015180.1:0-48417 GCA_030248195.1 Trissonchulus latispiculum | reverse complement strand
GGCCCAGCGGCCTGTGGGTGGGTGGCCCACCCACAGTGGGTCCGGTGTGGGTCAAAAATGAAAGTCTTCAAATGTGGTCAAGTTTGGTGTCAAATGAAAGCCCTTGGCGAGGCGATCAACTTTTGTCATTATACCACCTCCAAAAAGTGGCCCCACCGACCTGTGGGTGGGTACCCCACCCACAGTGGGTCCGGTGTGGGTCAAAAATGAAAGTCTTCAAACGTGGTCAAGTTTGGTTTCAAATGAAAGCCCTTGGCGAGGCGATCAACTTTTGTCATTATACCACCTCCAAAAAGTGGCCCCACCGACCTGTGGGTGGGTGCCCCACCCACAGTGGGTCCGGTGTGGGTCAAAAATGAAAGTCTTCAAAAGTGGTCAAGTTTGGTATCAAATGAAAGCCCTTGGCGAGGGCGGTCAACTTTTGTCATTATGCCAACCACAAAAAGTGGCCCCACCGTCCTGTGGGTGGGTGGCACACCCACTGTGGGTCCGGTGTGTGTCAAAAATGAAAGTCTTCAAAAGTGGTCCAGGTTGGTATCAAATGAAAGCCCTTGGCGAGCGGTCAATTTTTTTTTATTATGCCCACCCACAAAAAGTGGCCCCACCGGCCTGTGGGTGGGTGCCTCACCACTGTGGGTCCGGTGTAGGTCAAAAATGAAAGTCTTCAAAGTGGTCAAGTTTGGTATCAAATGAAAGCCCTTGGCGAGGCGATCAAGTTTTGTCATTATACCAGCCACAAACAGTGGCTCCGCCGACCTGCGGGTGGGTGGCCGGCGTGGGTCAAAAATTAAAGTCTTCAAAAGTAGTCATGTTTGGTAAAAAATGAAAGCCCATTTGCTCACATTTGCCCTCCCTGCCTATTGCATTTTCAAGCTCCTTATCTGCGTCAGCTCACTGCTGGAAAGGGAACCTTTAAAATGACAGAAGGACAAGTAATAAAAATGCTCCTCCGGAGCATGAAAAAGTAATATGGGTAGTTGTGAGGTTGTAAAATCAAGAGAGGACTAGTCTTAAAAATGCTTAATATGGGGCTAGGTTCAAAAAAAGAAGAGGACTAGGTTGTGGGCGAATTAATATGGGCACAGCTTCGCCGAGCAACCCATATTCGCGGGCTTTCACGCTTCGTCATGGCGATTGCCATATACAAAGCAATTAATGTCAGTCAATAATTATACAATTCCACTAGTTATATATACGTAAACTATATAGTATATAATTTGGTTGTGCTGGACTACGACAAGCAACTAGAAAGAACCAAAGCTATGATTGTAACGCTAACGGTTGAATAGAAATAGAAGATCGTCGGAGAGTGTCCTGATCCTGAAGTTATTGTTGAAATATATACTTTTCTTATAAATGGTTAAAACGCTCAGTAGATAAATATTAAGAGTTTATCAAAAGAAATGTTTGCTTCCACTAAAACTCGTTTATCATAGTCGTATATTATTTACGTGCCGTAACTAAATCTGAACACTGGTACGTATAAAAACATATAACTTTTTCAGTCCGCGAATATGGGTTGCTCGGCGAAGCTGTGCCCATATTAATTCGCCCACAACCTAGTCCTCTTCTTTTTTTGAACCTAGCCCCATATTAAGCATTTTTAAGACTAGTCCTCTCTTGATTTTACAACCTCACAACTACCCATATTACTTTTTCATGCTCCGGAGGAGCATTTTTTATTACTTGTATATTTTGTTTTTCATAAAGAAATAATGAAAAACGCCTGCCTGCAGTCACTAAGGCCGTAGCCTTAGTCCGAACAGGAGAGACAGAGCCAATGGGCCAAGACAGCGCCCATTGGCTCTCTCCTGTTCGGACTAAGGCTACGGCCTTAGTGACCGCAGGCAGGCGTTTTTCATTATTTCTTTATGATTAATGCCTTGTATCCTTCGTGGATCCGCCTGCTGGCCAGCGTTTACTTCATTTTCTTGACGTAGTTGTTGTATATTTTGTTTGTTCGTTGCTGGGTTTTCTCCAGGCCAAAAAGTTTTTATTACTGCTATAATCAAGCTGCAATGTGCTCAAAACTTAGGCTGTAGTGACCAAAATTTCAAACTTTTGACAAAAATTCTTAAAATTCGGCAATTTCTGCGTTCCTCAGTGGAGGGGGAATCCCAAAAACGTGGAGAACGAGAGGGAGTAAACCACTAAAAGGGTCCCAGCTATGCATGTATGTACCGGACTTCGGGGTTCTATTCTGGGGTGGGGGAGGTGTAGCTCGACTTCAGCAGAGAGAATTTTCCATAGAAATTTTGCTAAATTTTAAGGTAAACCCCTTTAAGCTAAAGTGTTGTCAATTGTTTGGAAAGTTTATAAATCAAAAATATTTGGTGAAAAAATAACTCAGCGTGGTAGAGCAGCTACTGATATTTAGATTTTAGCTCGATTGATTAAGTTTTAACAATTTTGAACGGTGGGGGGAGGTAAACGAGTAAATACCCCCGGTCCCAACCAGACTCGCCCCCAAGGATTCGGGCCTTTTCCTCCCCCAGAACCCAAAAGTTCCCGGAAAAATAGGGCTTTGAGGCAAAGCTTTTACAAAATTTGCCGGCTACACCAGGGTTTTAAGCATTTTTAGCTATTTGAAGTTTAAAATTAGGCTAAAAATGCACATTGTCCCCCCTCCAGAAAGTTGTGCCCCCTCTAGATCTGATGGGGATCCACCCAGACTCCCCTGCTCCAGTCGTTTTTGCATAGGAAAAAGTCAGTCTTATAACAGTACTTATAAAAATGATTATTTCCCACTAGCGTTCGTTTACGCTGATATTATCTAATAATATATAAGTGACGTAATTTGAGGCAAATAGAGTTTTTAAGCTTGTCCATTTTCGGTCAGCCAAGAAATCAACTTGTGTACGCGTGTGTTAACGTAAATATATATATATATATATATATATAAATATATCATGAGGGTGCGCGGAGCGCCCCTCATAATATGAGCTATAAAGGCACTTTGCGGATTTGGGAAACTGTTAATTAGCCATAACTAATTAACGGTAGGGAGTTGAGAGCTAAAGTTTACATTTTTGAAATCTCCAGGCCAAGAGCTTTCGAATGATACCAAACTTGCCCGGAAAAAATGAACTTTGAAAAAATCGACTTTTTGATACAAGTTTAAAAGTGGGGTTTTTTTTTTCTCTGTATCGACCACTTTTTTAGGGCGATTTTTGCGCACACCGATTTTTCAAACGGCCCATAGGAAAAATTTTTCTATACTAATTTTTGATTATCTAGGCGTTGGTCCAGATCAAGTTTATGTTTGATTTCCGAATTTCGCTCTGGGTCGATTTTTACAGATGGTCAAAAATAGAAAAATCGACGTTTGGACTTAGAAATTTTTCGAGGTCCCAACATAGAAAATTGTCAAAAAGTCGTCTAAAATAGCGTTTTTCGGCCTTGGGATGGTACCCATATATAGTAAATCGGGGTCGCTGAACACGATGAGCATACTGCCGACGCCGTATCTCGCCTGGTTCATCTGGTTCAGCTGGTTCAACAGTGAACCAGCCCCAAGTTCAAGCTGTCAACAAAGAAAATGGTCTGTAAACCATATAAAACAGCGTTTTTCGGCCTTGGGATGGTACCTATATATAGTAAATCGGGGTCGCTGAACACGATGAGCATACTGTCGACGCCGTATCTCGCCTGGTTCATCTGGTTCATCTGGTTCAAAGTTGAACCAGTTCCTGGTTCAAGCTACTGGAGATAGCTGGAAGGCTGATATTTGGCATACAAAGGTTGTTGGGCATGGGGAATTCACTGGTGGTGTTATTTTGGGGATCCGACCCATGGCTGGCCAGATCTGGTTCAACTGGTTCAAAGTTGAACCAGTTCCTGGTTCAAGCTACTGGAGATAGCTGGAAGGCTGGCATTTGGCATACAAAGGTTATTGGGCATGGGGAATTCACTGGTGGTGTTATTTTGGGGATCCGACCCTTGGCTGGCCAGATCTGGTTCAACTGGTTCAAAGTTGAACCAGTTCCTGGTTCAAGCTACTGGAGATAGCTGGAAGGCTGGCATTTGGCATACAAAGGTTATTGGGCATGGGGAATTCACTGGTGGTGTTATTTTGGGGATCCGACCCTTGGCTGGCCAGATCTGGTTCAACTGGTTCAAAGTTGAACCAGTTCCTGGTTCAAGCGACTGGAGATTGCTGGAAGGCTGGTATTTGGCATACAAAGGTTATTGGGCATGGGGAATTCACTAGTGGTGTTATTTTGGGGATCCGACCCATGGCTGGCCAGATCTGGTTCAACTGGTTCAAAGTTGAACCAGTTCCTGGTTCAAGCGACTGGAGATAGCTGGAAGGCTGACATTTGGCATACAAAGGTTATTGGGCATGGGGAATCCGCTGGTGATGTTATTTTGGGGATCCGACCCATGGCTGGCCAGATCTGGTTCAACTGGTTCAAAGTTGAACCAGTTCCTGGTTCAAGCTACTGGAGATAGCTGGAAGGCTGGCATTTGGCATACAAAGGTTATTGGGCATGGGGAATTCACTGGTGGTGTTATTTTGTGGATGCGACCCATGGCTGGCCAGATCTGGTTCAACTGGTTCAAAGTTGAACCAGTTCCTGGTTCAAGCGACTGGAGATAGCTGGAAGGCTGGTATTTGGCATACAAATGTTATTGGGCATGGGGAATTCACTGGTGGTGTTATTTTGGGGATCCGACCCATGGCTGGCCAGATCTGGTTCAACTGGTTCAAAGTTGAACCAGTTCCTGGTTCAAGCGACTGGAGATAGCTGGAAGGTTGATATTTGGCATACAAAGGTTATTGGGCATGGGGAATTCACCGGTGGTGTTATTTTGGGGTTCCGACCCATGGCTCGCCGGATCTGGTTCAACTGGTTCAAAGTTGAACCAGTTCCTGGTTCAAGCGACTGGAGATAGCTGGAAGGCTGACATTTGGCATACAAAGGTTATTGGGCATGGGGAATTTACTGGTGGTGTTATTTTGGGGATCCGACCCATGGCTGGCCAGATCTGGTTCAACTGGTTCAAAGTTGAACCAGTTCCTGGTTCAAGCTACTGGAGATAGCTGGAAGGCTGGTATTTGGCATACAAAGGTTATTGGGCATGGGGAATTCACTGGTGGTGTTATTTTGGGGATCCGACCCATGGCTGGCCAGATCTGGTTCAACTGGTTCAAAGTTGAACCAGTTCCTGGTTCAAGCGACTGGAGATAGCTGGAAGGCTGATATTTGGCATACAAAGGTTATTGGGCATGGGGAATTCACTGGTGGTGTTATTTTGGGGATCCGACCCATGGCTGGCCAGATCTGGTTCACTGGTTCAAAGTTGAACCAGTTCCTGGTTCAAGCTACTGGAGATAGCTGGAAGGCTGGTATTTGGCATACAAAGGTTATTGGGCATGGGGAATTTACTGGTGGTGTTATTTTGGGGATCCGACCCATGGCTGGCCAGATCTGGTTCAACTGGTTCAAAGTTGAACCAGTTCCTGGTTCAAGCGACTGGAGATAGCTGGAAGGCTGGTATTTGGCATACAAAGGTTATTGCTCATGGGGAATTCACTGGTGGTGTTATTTTGGGGATCCGACCCATGGCTGGCCAGATCTGGTTCAACTGGTTCAAAGTTGAACCAGTTCCTGGTTCAAGCGACTGGAGATCGCTGGAAGGCTGACATTTGGCATACAAAGGTTATTGGGCATGGGGAATCCGCTGGTGATGTTATTTTGGGGATCCGACCCAAGGCTGGCCAGATCTGGTTCAAAGTTGAACCAGTTCCTGGTTCAAGCTACTGGAGATAGCTGGAAGGCTGATATTTGGCATACAAAGGTTATTGGACAAGAGGAATTCACTGGTTGTGTTATTTCGGCGATCCGACCTGTGGCTGGCCAGATCTGGTTCATCTGGTTCGAAGTTGAACCAGGTCCTGGTTCAAGCTACTGGAGATAGCTGGAACGCTACGATTTTGCATACAAATGTTATTGGACATGCGAATTCGTCATACCACCTAAAACAACGTTTTTCGGAGTTTTGGAGCCTTAATAAGGCGGCGCTCCCAAAAATTGGAAGAAGGACAAGTAGGAAAAATGCTCCTTGCAGTCGCATGTAAAATGCAATATGAGCTATGAGGGTCAACATTTAAATGTGTCAAGGACAAGATTTAAAACGTCTAATATGAGCCAGCATCTAAATCGGTAAAGGACAAGATGTAACTGGCTAATATGAGCCGCTACGTTTCTCTTGGGCTCATATTGACGCGAGGATACTAAGTTGAGTTAACTCTTTTGCACTTTTCAAATTCGCATATACGTATGCATAATTGTCCTGACATACGTGTGCTCTTGATACAATAAGTAAAGTCAATCGTACGACACCGTGGATAAGAACACATCAAATTTTTATAGATCAGTTGTGTATTTTGTTGTATAAATGCTATGTACAGTGAGCCGATAGCGAAGACTATACCGGTTTACAGGAGCTTTATACATTTGTTTCTAGTATTTCAGTGTTTCAAAACTGGTATATGCCAAATATATACCACCTAATTCAACTTTAAAGAGGAGAACTTTAGCTGTATAAAGTGTTCAGATACCTTAAATTCGGTGTTTGAGCTGGCAAAATTAGATTCAGGCAGGATATCTGTAACCAAACATTACATGAAGCTATTGATATTACGCAAAACGGTGAGGATTTGTTCAAAGACTTGGGAATAAAAGTAAAAAGTCTGTAGGCAAAATGGTATGATGTCGTGATGTTAAGCCGTTGAAACCACGGCAGCGAGCGTCAATATGAGCCCAAGAGAAACGTAGCGGCTCATATTAGCCAGTTACATCTTGTCCTTTACCGATTTAGATGCTGGCTCATATTAGACGTTTTAAATCTTGTCCTTGACACATTTAAATGTTGACCCTCTTAGCTCATATTGCATTTTACATGCGACTGCAAGGAGCATTTTTCCTACTTGTATATATATATATATATATATATTAATCTTTTCACGTTCAATCTCCCAAAATGGATCTGCATTGATGTATATATTTTGTGTTGTTTTAATCTATCGTGTCCTTTGTGTTACATAATATGTCCACCAAAGCTGATTATTTGAGCTTGATGAAGGTGGCTCAATAGTCAGCTTACGGGTTCTTTTCTAAACTTAAGTGATTAATTGATTGATTGATTTATATAGTTTGAAAGCACCATATAGTGCTGTCTGTGCTTTTTGTAGGCGAGAAAAGTGGGCGTGGGGAAGTAGAGGGACCCCCCCCCCCACTAGTGAGGGGGGGGGCGAGCCCGAAAAGTGGTGGGGAATCCAGAGTTGTCTATAATCGCCAAACATGAAGTAAATTAGGCAGTTTTCTACATGATAATATACTGCTATAACTACGCTAAAAAGTGCTCAAAAATTGAGTTTGAGTACCAACATAGATTGATAGAAAATAGATAGAAAAATACCGGTGAAGCGGGAAAATTTTTGAAAATTTTGACCGAAAATCCTCAAAATTTGGCATTTCCTTTGCACGTTTTAGTGAGTGGGGGGGGGGTAGCCCAAAAAAGTGGGATGGGGCCGAGTGGGGGGGGGACCCAAAAAGGGGGGCGTCCCCTACTCCCCCCTTACTAAAACATGCCAGGTGGTAGCATCACGTACGTCGGCTGAAGGCTTAGTTTCTTCATCATTGTATAGTAGGAATAACATCTACGGCCCCCCCCCGGGGGGGGTAGGTAAGGGGGGGGCCCGGTAGAAAGCCGGTAATTAGAAGATTTGAATAATAGAATAAAAATTCCCCGGGGCCGGCCGGGGGTGTTTCCTTCCCCCCCCATACACCAGATTACATCAAAAAAGGCTAGAACAAGATGGTAGGAGGGAGAACAAACTAAGTAGTGATACTAAGATGTAATATGAAAAAAAAATAAAAAAAAAAAAATTTATATAAAAAAAAAAGGGGAATAAAAAAATTTATTTAAAAAACTGTTAAAATAAAAACAATTTCTAAATTTTGTAACAATATTTTACGTCTGGAGTTTTATCCCCCCCCAGGAGCCCTGCTCTAATATCTTTATGCACCTGCTCGACATATATATATATATATATATCATAGGGGTCGCGGTAGCGACCCCTATAATATGAGTGAAAATGGTCGAATGACCGTGTAAAACAAGGCTGCGCAGAAGCTGCGCAGATTCCTGCGCAGATCCTGCGCAGATTATGTGCGCAAAAAATTGTACGTGTCGAGTTTAGTATGTGTGCGAAGTTTCATCCCCGTACCACTTTCCGTTAAAAAGTTACGCCAAAAATCGCTTACGAGAGTGATGTTTTTTTTTTTCCGGTTCTCCGCTTTGACGTCTGGTAAGGGGGTTTTGTAGCTTTAATAACAACAGATAGAAAAATTTTTGCCTATGAAAACCATATATATTCTTGGAGTACGCAACAAAAATAAGCCGATAGGCTAGTTTTTATGCCTCCCAGAGCCGGAAAAAATTTTTGACGGGGGGCCAAAGTCGGTCAAAACGCTAAAATGGCCAAAAAGTATGCTTCAATGTCACCTTAATAAGTCAGACTGGGCTATATATGGGGCAATACTGCCTATATGGCTAAATAGGACACATATCAGGGTCGTTCAATTGCTATATGATTTTCCTGCCGGGGGCGTAATTTTTGGGTACTGGCCTGCCAAAGTTGGTGAATTTTGGGTCCAACTTTGAACTTAGTTTTTTCGCTTATTTTGCGACCTGGAAGGCTCAAATCTTGTGTACAAAGGTTTTTGCGGACGGAGAATCGATTCCCGATATCAGTTTTTCTGCCCGACTGACCCAAGTTGCTGGGCTGGTTCCACTTTGCCGTCTGGAGGGTCATGTCGGCAACCGTTTCCTGGAGGTCCATACTAGGCTCTACTTGGCCTCTCAAAACTTTCTCTATAGGGGTTTTCTGGTGCGCCCAGCTCATTTCCGGTGTCCGTTTTGCCGTCCGACTTATCCATCTTGCTGGGCTGGTTCCACTTTGCCGTCTGGAGGGTCATGTCGGCAACCGTTTCCTGGAAGTCCATACTAGGCTCTACTTGGCCTCTCAAAACTTTCTCTATAGGGGTTTTCTGGTGCGCCCAGCTCATTTCCGGTGTCGGTTTTGCTGTACAACGCACCCATTTTGCTGGGCTGGCTCCACTTGACCGTCTGAGGTGTCAGGTCGGTAAGGGGTCAGGTGGTCCAAAATAAAATTTTTCAAAAGTGGTCAAATTTGGTACCAAATGAAAGCCCTAAGTGAGCTGAGCAACTTTTGTCATAGAATTGTATGCTCAAAGTGGTTGTAGGGTGCTGGGGTGGGGTGGGGTGGGGACTTAGGCGATTTTCGGTCAAAAATGAAATTTTTCAAAAGTGGTCAAATTTGGTACCAACTGAAAGCCCTAAGCGCGCTGACCAACTTTTGTCATAGAATCGCATGCTCAAAGTGGCTGTAGAGTGCTGTGGTGGGGTGGGGTGGGGACTTAGGCGATTTTCGGTCAAAAATGAAATTTTTCAAAAGTGGTCAAATTTGGTACCAAATGAAAGCCCTAAGCGCGCTGAGCAACTTTTGTCATAGAATTGCATGCTCAAAGTGGCTGTAGAGTGCTGTGGTGGGGTGGGGTGGGGACTTAGGCGATTTTCGGTCAAAAATGAAATTTTTCAAAAGTGGTCAAATTTGGTACCAACTGAAAGCCCTAAGCGCGCTGAGCAACTTTTGTCATAGAATTGCATGCTCAAAGTGGCTGTAGAGTGCTACGGTGGGGTGGGGTGGGGACTTAGGTGATTTTCGGTCAAAAATGAAATTTTTCAAAAGTGGTCAAATTTGGTACCAAATGAAAGCCCTAAGCGCGCTGAGCAACTTTTGTCATAGAATTGCATGCTCAAAGTGGCTGTAGACTGCTGTGGTGGGGTGGGGACGTAGGCGATTTTGGGTCAAATATGAAATTTTCCAAAAGTGGTCAAATTTGGTTCCAAATGAAAGCCCTAAGCGAGCTGAGCAACTTTTGTCATAGAACTGCATGCTCAAAGTGGCTGTAGAGTGCTGTGGTGGGGTGGGGTGGGGACTTAGGCGATTTTAGGTCAAAAATGAAATTTTTCAAAAGTGGTCAAATTTGGTTCCAAATGAAAGCCCTAAGCGAGCTGAGCAACTTTTGTCATAGAACTGCATGCTCAAAGTGGCTGTAGAGTGCTGTGGTGGGGTGGGGTGGGGACTTAGGCGATTTTAGGTCAAAAATGAAATTTTTCAAAAGTGGTCAAATTTGGTTCCAAATGAAAGCCCTAAGCGAGCTGAGCGACTTTTGTCATAGAACTGCATGCTCAAAGTGGCTGTAGAGTGCTGTGGTGGGGTGGGGTGGGGACTTAGGCGATTTTCGGTCAAAAATGAAATTTTTCAAAAGTGGTCAAATTTGGTTGGTTGGTTGGTTCTTTTTTGCGCATACATATGTAAAAGAATGGAAAACAAGAACCAAAAATGCTCCTTCGTCGCATGTAAAATACATATGAGTACTCTCAGGCAGGTTGTACAAAAACGGAAACTAGCCTGTAAAATGCATATGAGTGGCGTTGAGGTTGTAAATTAAGGAAAACAAGTTGCAACGGCTTAACATATGAGCCTGTCCTACAACGAGGCTCATATTGGCGTCACAGTGCAGCCTTCTTAAAGATCATCAGGTCATCATATTAAGGAAAAAACGAATGAATAGACATAACATGTTAACATTGTGGCTTGAAAGAAATGGACAGAACGAAGTGAACTGCGACACCTCAAGTTGAACTGTACCTGCAAGCTGATGTTTCCCGAAACACCATGGCACCTACTATTTCCGGAAGCACTATAGTACAGTACACACCTACTGTATTCTCGGAACACTATGACACACACTACTCTCACATACGTAATGCTTTCCCCACATGGCTCTGAGTCAGAGCGCAAAGTGGCATGCCGTATAATGCGTATGCACAGTATAATGTCTTAGCGGCAAGATGTGTGAAGGACAATTTTGTAATGAAAAGCTTTATATACGTGCTATTTATATGAAGGTCAAATATCGACAAATTATATTCTGACATACGCCAATATGAGCCTCGTTGTAGGACAGGCTCATATGTTAAGCCGTTGCAACTTGTTTTCCTTAATTTACAACCTCAACGCCACTCATATGCATTTTACAGGCTAGTTTCCGTTTTTGTACAACCTGCCTGAGAGTACTCATATGTATTTTACATGCGACGAAGGAGCATTTTTGGTTCTTGTATATATATATACTAAAAAAAAAAAAAAAAAATTATTTTTATTATTTTGTTAATATTTAAAAAAAAAATAAAGAAAATAGAATTGTGGTGTGGGATAAAAGAGATTTTTTGAATAAAAACATTCTTTTGTTACAAAAAAGTAAAAAATTATTTTTTTTTTGAAAATTTTATATGCACTTTCACTAATATAAAATAAAAAAAAAAATATAAACGAACAAAAATAAGAAAAAGATGCGACTACGTATATTGTATACACACATGCATTGCATACGAAGTGCAAGGAAATGTATGGAGACTTATATATATATTTTTGTATATGCAGTATTTTTATCGGACGACACACTATTTTTTCTTTCACACCACATCTCTGAAGTTTCTAGTGCACAATTCTTGGTCTTTTCTTCTTCTTCTTCTTCTTTTTTTCTTCAGCAAGACTGTCAAGAGTTTTCATGAATTTTGCACTTCAGCCGGGCTAGAAAGATTTTCTCTGTTCTGTAGAGTTTTAGTGTTGTACAGTAACGTTGCTGTTATCGGCGTATATATACTTTTTTGTTCACACACATTATATTATATATTTATTTATTTATTTGTACTTTTTGTATATACTTATTTGTTTAGATTGTTTCTTTCTCTAGTATTTAGCGCACATTATGTTGGCCTAAATCTGACATCTTTCCCTCTCGATTTATATAACAAAGGTTTCAACAGTTTAATTTGACATTTGTAGCTTTTTTGGGGTTCATCATTTCTGTATATATTATATCCCTTGATTTTATGATAAATTATTATGTGAATAAGTTGATTTTGGAGTTTTAGTTGGATATTTTGTCTGAACCGGTTTAGAAAATACCACGATAACGTACAGAACAGTAAACTATATAGATGTGGTCGAAAACTGGTTTTGTTTATGGATTTATGAAATTCTGTTCTGTAGTTGATCCTGCTTAAATTTTCCAGTTCTGTTTGTTTAGAATGTTTGTAAAGTTTGTGGTAGTGTTTTTATTTTATATGTTAAGTTTTCATTAGTGCATATATATATATATTATATATATATATATATATATGTTTACTTAATATACATACCCAGTATCTTCATGTGTGTCCAGAATTTTTACAAACAGGGTAGGGGGCTAAAATGTTTTCAAAAAATGGCCAAATTTACACTAAAATTAACGAATGTTTTTGGCAACCATCATGGGGAATGGATGGTCCGGACCCCCCTCATACTTCCCAATACGAATACGTCTCTGATAGCTAGGTAGTAAGCGTATATAGACCTTAAAGATCCCCTTAAAGACCTTAAGAGGACACTGCGTGAGGTCTTGTTTGTTGTAGGAATCTAGTGCAGAAATGTTGCACTTGCTTATTTCTTTATATATATTTTTCTTGTTTGTTTGATTAAATAATAATAATAATAATCCCGAAAAAATTAGCCGACAAATTTTTGAAAATTTTGAAATGCTTTAAACTGCTCTCTGTTTCGTCGCCCAACAGTCGAGACCTGGCCAGCCAGTCTCGCTCTTGCTGAAATTTTGGTCTCGCCCGACCCTGACTGGGCGTCCCCCCTTCCCCCATCCTCCCCTAAAGGAAGCTAGGGGGCGTTTCAAAATACGCTCCTTAAGGTGCTGGTATCCTTTTGTGCAGTGCATTTGTGGTGATTTAGTAAGTTTTAGCTATTTGCGTAAAGGATTAAATCCGTATGAGTCAAAAATGCCCGAAAGGAAACCAGCACCTTAAGCTAAAAGCTTATGAGCGCTCCCAAATCGGGCTTGGCCAACTAATTAGGAAAATGCCGTTGTCAAAACTTCTCTTAACCCAGGAGTGGGTTTATATACACGTAACACCGCTTCTTACTGTTCTCCTAATTTAGGAGAATTCTTCAGCCTGCTAGCCTGCTCCTAAGACTCTTCTAAATATTCAACTAAGTCCGCTTATATATAAGTGCCATGCCGGGTTATATATAGAATAGAGTTCTGAAACTGGATACGTATACGATTATTTATAAATTTTCAAATCTAAAGAATTGGTGGGACTTCAGGTAGAGAGTAGGTAGTTCAAGATTTCAACTTATGTATAAATGCGTATACTAATTTTATATTAACATTATGTGCTCGTAAATATCGACATGCTTTACATGTGTATACGTATTATGTGCATTATAGACGTATGTAATATGGAAAAAATATATTCCGAACAGTATATTTTATAACAGTATATATATATAACAATATATAACAATATATACTTTCTGAGTTTGTAAATTTTATATTTTTGTGAATTTTTAAGTCTATGGATAATTTTTTGTTGACAAAAGTAGCCTGTACAGCTTTTCACCGCACCCACTTGAAGTGGGAAAAGTTTTTGAAGTCAGAAGTGTCTTCTTCTTATATCTTGCGAGTTTTGTGAGTAACTTAAACTCGTCGTCTCTCAAAAGGAATCCTTTTAATTCAAGCGTATAGGCAAAATATATTCGTATTCAATTCAGTTTTGTTTTGTATGGAAATTTCTATTTTGTGTATATATATATACAATGCCAGTTTGTCTCTGTCTTTCTTCCATTCTTGGGTGAGCGGTTAAATTCACAGTTTCGCAGAAGCTTGGCGAGAGTTCTCCGTTTTTCACGAGGGTAATGTATAAGCACCACCCCTCCCCGATTAGTATGGGGGGCGTCCAAGGCGTGTAATTTTATCATGTTATTGTTTCGGCGGTGAGAGGTGCAATTGTTGCTTCAAAGGAGCCAAAATGGAAACATATATATATAATATATATAGATATATATATATGTACTAAATACGTTACGTATACAATATTTTGGTGTTTATAGTTTTCAGGAAAAAATTTCTAACACAAGCATTGGTTTGGGCTAGAAATATGTATCTGAATATTTTTAGATAAACTAATGTTTGAAAATTTATTCTCTGCCAAAATTTGGTTACTCTTCCCCTTGTGGAAACTTCCTGGTTGGGAGGGGGGACACATTTGTGATATTTTGATTTTGTCTGCAGAAAATCTACACCTATATATACACACATTTTTAATATTCGCTTACGTATTCTTTCTGAAGGAAAATTCAAATGATTTGTCGTCGAACACAATCCTCCATTGCATATGCATACAAGTTTGAGCTCCAATATAGTACTCACAGTATATATATATATATATATATATATATATATATATATATATATATATATATATATATATATATATATATATATAGCTTATGCTTATTTTTGGAATTGGAAAACCGGACTGGACCTTTGCATCAACTTGTATATACAACTTTTCAGCGTCTTTTCGGACCTGCAGTTGTCTCGGAGTTCGGACTTCTATGACGAGTTTCTGATTTTCTTCGGTTCATCACAACTTTTGAGTGTGCGTCTGTACGTATATATATATATATATGTCTGTCTTACAAACTTTTTACTACATGTTCCCAATTTTCCGTATCCCCCCTTCTTCTAACCACACCCCTTTTGAAAAGAGGAGTTTGAATCAAGTTTGAATAGGCGGATTCGAAAGGAATTAGTTTTGTATGACAGCAGCGACTCGGAGCGAGTTGTAAAGTCGAAGTAAAAGTATATAGAGTTCGTCACATTTAGTGTTGTACTTCTTGTTTGAATAGTAACCTATCTATTTGTCGCACACCTCTTTCATGTTTACCTCTATGTACAAGTATATGTATGTTACATTACGTATATAATATATATATACATACATACAACTGTGCATATATAAATATAAGTGTATATACAAAACTGTATTATGTATACTAACTTTCTACTTTTGTAAGAATTCGGTTTAAGTCTTGTCATGTACGTTCAGTCCGTGTTCGTTTTAACTTTAAGGGTTTACACAAAAACTGGCGTTACTTATATACTTACTTACATACTTATATACTTATTGCTTTTCAACTTGCGTGTAACTTCTATTGTGTTGCATGAAGAGCCAAAAGCCTGTGGTACACATAGATTCGTTTTGTGATATTTTATATTATATATACATTTTTGTTTATATATATGTATATGTATTTATGTTTGAGAAGACTAGGATTATTTATGGTATGTATGTAATAATTAGAGATACACCGGGGCCGGGGCCGGGGACTGCAAATTAAGGGTTCAAATCGAAAATTTTCAAAAATTTTCTTGAATATTCATATTTTGCAATAATTTCTGATATATAAACGTGCTATTGTTGTTTTCATTCAAATCGGTGGAAAAACAAGCTTATTTGTAGCACTTTTTGCCTTTTGAAATTTCAAAATTTTGGTGAAAAATTAGTGTCAAAAACAAAATTTTGCTAATTTTTGGCCCCCCGTCGGGACCGGGGCCTGACCACCGGTGCATCCCTAGTATATTATAATGATATATATATATATTACTTTACTTGTAATTTTGTTCCATTCCCTTGTTTTTTGATTGTTCCGTTTCCTGCGGCCTAAAATTTAATTGCCATATACTGTTGCCCAGATTTTTGACTACGTATTTAATTTTTCAGATGTGCACGTCTGTGTGCAAATTCAATTTTTGATTTCACGGTTGACAGCTATTTATATATATTGGCGTAATATTAGGTATATCTGCATCTTTTTACTGAAAATATATAGGAAGACAATAGATTAAAAAAAGAATTTGTCTTAACATTTGTTTTGCTCTTGATTTTGGTTTTTTGTATTTCTATTTTCAAAAGTTTCTGGGATTGGACTTTTATGGTTGTTTACCCCTGCGACTGTTTGCGCTATTGTTATTGCAAATTGATTGCAATTTGAGTGTTCTGTGTGTGGGCCAAGTTTGTTTGATTGTGGCGTTTTTCGCTTGGAAAATCGAATCTTCTATTTCTTTATTTCTGTATTTGTTATTTTTCTTTTATATTTGGAACCGACAATTTTTTGCACCACCGATTCTGATAGGCCAGTTTACAAGACATCCAGAAGTTTCATTTACGTATATATATATATATATATATATATCAGGTTGAAAATTGTGTTTGAGTTGTCGAGCATTTTATTATTTTCTATATATAGATATATGGAAACTCATAAACTTTGATCCTTGCATAGGTAGGCGAATTTGGACTGTTGGAAAATATGTGCATTGCCCCCCCCATTTTTCGGGCTTCTCCCCCCACTCACGTTGAGGTGCCCAGAAATTGCCAAATTTAAAGGATTTTTGGTTAAAATTTTCAAAATTTTTCCAGCTATTTTTGTTCAAAAATCGTCTATATATAATAATATATATACAGATATTGGTACACTTAATTTTTGAGAACTTTGTAGCTTAGTTATAATATATATATATATATATATATATATATATATATATATATATATATATATATATATATATATATATATATATATATATATATATATATCTTTTTGGACGTCCTCCCAGTCCCCACTCTCCCCACCCTCACTTTTTGGCGCCTAGTAATAATCCAGTACATGGTCCACGCAGAGTTGGACATGGACACATTTTTCTTGACCGCGACCGCCCCGCGACCGCAACTGTCGTGACCGCGACCGCCCGCGTCCGCGACCGCAGCCCGCACGCTAATTTGTGACCGCAAAGTTTTGAATTATTAACCGTCAATTCTTTGGGAAAATCCACTTATTGTATCTTTTAAGGCATTTCCAATGCTTTTACAAGCCACCTCACTCCAGTTTTATGCTTGTGCAGCTCAGATATACATTTTTGTTAGCGACATTAAAAATTACAAACAATTTTATTCTGTTGCTGCATTTGGCTTGTGCAAAAGTAGAATTCAAAGGATAACTAGATCGCACATCTATACATTTCGTAATGTAACGTTCTATGATGCAATATTTTAAACTTTGACCTGTCTTGATTGTAACCGTATACGGTGTAATAGCTTTACGTGGTAACCTAGGGGATTGCTGTCGAAAGGTTAAACGTAAATCTATTTCTCGTATATTGTTCACAATGCAATCCCTACCACATAATGTTGTAGTTTGCATTTTTACATTTTAGTTTTTAGTTAGAATATGGTACACAGGTCACCAAGATTCTCCTAACGTAGACCCACTCTGGATAAAACCACTTTGTTCTGTGTGCAGGTCAGGGTGTATTTTCTTTCATGTTTTCCGGCTCGGTTACCAAGCAACCGACCAACCAGCATGCTATTAACGCTGCTTAAAGCGTTGGTTTCCTCCAATTTCCATCTAATAAATCAAATAATTTGCAAAATTGAAATTAGACAAATAGAGGATAAGCAAATTGAAACCCCGAAACTACAGTAAGGACTAACAGTTTATGCTGCCTGTTCAACCATCCAAAAGTTTTAGCAAAATAGCAAAATTTGGCAAAATTTTTTCAAAATGTGAAGCTGATTATATATTTGTCCAACGAAGAAAAAATTTGGAATTTTGGCATTTGAAACAACAAATTGGCCAAAATTACCACGATTTGATAGAAATTTGCGGTCATTGCGGTCAAGAAAATTTGTCCACGACCGCGACTGCCCGTGGGTACCCGCGGGTACCCGCGGGTACCCGCGACCGCGTCCAACTCTGGGTCCACGCACAGAAATGGGTCGGGACTCGGGACATTCCCAGGGCGCCTACTGTTCCTATTTTTTGCTAGAAAAATTCCTGTATTTTCCTATTTTTTCGTGAAAAATTCCTATATTTTTCCTATTTTTTCAACGATGCACAGTAAGCATTCCCTATCGGATATGAGATTGGCGGGCCAAGGCCTGAGAACTAGCTAACAGGCATCCTACTTGATTGCAAAAAAATTTGTGAAAAATGAAGATTGTGCCTTAATTTTTGTGGCAAATATCCGACTTGTTGATTTTCATAGTTGAAATTAGTGAGATAGGTAGCTAAGGATTGCCCGGTGCATTGATCCGTTCATTCATTTAGTTCTAGAAAATAAGTATTCCTTTTGTTTATTCTCTTGCTGAAAGGATTTGGTTAAGCCTTTTATTGTTGGTCTTCTGCACGGAGACTGACTTTTTTCCTAGCAGTCAGCAGTTTTTTCAATCCAGGCGTATGACTTGAATAACCATCTGAACAGTTTATGAATTTTTTATGGCATACCTTACCTTTTTTTCCACCCCTACCATCTCCAACTGCCCCCCCCGTTTATTCTGACATTTCTTTGCAGTAGTTTGACTTAGGTTTGTGAAATCTGGTAAATATATATATAGACAGTCAGATGTTGGGGTAGAGAATGTGGTTCTGGTTCAATTCTTCAAGGCACACTTCCTGACTTGGAGTGGGGAGGAGGAAAAAGACTGCCGCCAAGAAGAGCGGAGGGGAAATTAGGTTAAACCTAAAGTCAAACTATACAGCTGATTGTCGTGTTTGTGTGCTACGTTTTTTGGCTTTGTTATATGCTTGCTTACTTTGCAATGGTGTTTGCTGTATGAATAGGATGTTTTTTGTTTTTTTAATTTTCTGGGGGTTGGTCTTCGTGGTATATATTCCATGTAAGATCTTTGACCTTAGTTTACTTATTGTACTTAAAAATATATGTATTTATGTAAGTTATGTAATCATATCTTACGTATCTACTATCTATATGTATATATCTGGTTTTTGCATTAGCAGTTACAATAGGGTAAAGTCAGTTGTTTATTGTGGTAGGCTTTAAACTAGCTATATATTTCTGAAGTTCATAGTACTGTCGAAAGAGGTGTTAAGATTCTGTAACAAACAATATATATATATACTACCTGGCTTTTTCCTAGGCAAAAATTTCTGGGGGGGAAGTCTGGGGGGGGGGGCTCGGATTTCTGGGGGGGGAGAAAAATTTTCCGAAAAATGCCTAAAAATAGCTATTTTTTGCTGCTGAGCTAAAAAATTAACTATTTTTAACTTAAATTTAAGCTTAAAATAGCTAAAAAATGCTTAAAGATAGGTAAAAATCCGGCGAAGCCGGAAAAATTTTTCAAAATTTACCCTCAAAACCCTATTTTTCCGGGCACTTTAGAGTTCTGGGGGGGCGACCCAAGTCTTGGGGGGGGGAACGAATTTCTGGGGGGGGCCCACCCCCCTGTAGGAAAAAGCCAGACACTTAGATTGCATTTTTTATATATATATAAACAGGCGAGTTCAACTTTTGATTTTGTATCCTGGATGAAAAGTGTGCACTAATTGGGCTACAGAGAAAGTGTTGTACACTGTCTAAACCCCCTCAGATTTGTTCCACATAAGTTTTTTGTGAAGTCTTTCTTAAATTTCTTCTGATTTCTCTAGGGGGGGGGAGATCACAGTAGAAGGAGCTTAATTAAGCACCTTTTGTATCTGAACAATTGCGTGCACTTTCAAAGGGGATATATCTTTTGCTTCTTCTTCTTTTCTTTCCCTCTAATTAAAATGGAGATCTTACGTTTGTAACACTGAAACTGAAATTTCGTGGAAGCACAAAGCTCTACAATAATTTTTTTCGGAATCTGCGTAGGGCTGAAAACTTTAGGTTTATGCTTTTTTAGATATATATATCTCATATCTTTTTTGATTTTTAATGATATGCAATATACATATATATTGCTATTTCTGAACAGGAGTGTTCTGTTTAATTGCGTGACCTTTTTGATTTAAAAATTTCCAGACGCTTTCTTTTGATTGTTTTGTGGGTATAACCAGCCCAGCATAATTAGCTTATCAGTCTTAATTAGCTTTCTGTGTGTACGTATAAGTATTCTTTGTTTTGAGCCTGTTTAGTTTCAATGTCCGGTTGGTACAAGTTGGTCTGTTATGGATGTGACTTTTTTGTGAAATTCCTTGGAGATTGCTTTCTGTGAGATGTTCCGTTCGCCACCTTTCTGACGAAGATGCAATTTAGAGATTAAGGTCTTGCCTATTTTCGGAAAAGTGTTTACTACATTTTTTCTTTTCACTCAACAATATTTCTGTCGAACAAACTATTCATCCTCATAAATATGCACGTATGGACCACACCTCCACAACTGGCTTATTTTTACTGGAGGTGTGCACACACTGAACCGAAGTTTTTCATAAATTCGAATTTTTCAAATAATTTCCTTTATTCTTATTTAAAACACCTGAATTTAACTGTTTCTTAGCTGCGTATATATATATATATATATATATATATATATATATATATATATTCGGCAATTTTTAAGCATATGAATGTCAAAATTTGATTCCCAGTCCGGGTGTGCCCATCATCCTTGCAGTCCTCCCTAAAATTTGACATAAAAATAGCCAGCGCAAATATGAGTACACCTACATTGTGTATATAACGTTGCATATAAATTGTATCATAGGGGTCGCGGCAGCGACCCCTACCTATAATATATGTCAAAAGTCCCTAGAGACACCGTAAAATAAGCTGCGCAGAGGCTGTGCAAAATCCTGCGCAGATCCTGCGCAGATTTCATGCGCAAATTGTAGAGCACATCGAGTTTAGTATGTGTGCGAAGTTTCAGCCCCGTATCACTTTCCGTTAAAAAGTTGCGCCCCGGACCGGTTATGGCGGCGATGTTTTTTTTTCCGGTTTCTCCTATTTAATGGTCGTATTGTCCTGACTTTCCGCCTCTTTCACGTAATCTGCAGCGGAGGCCGGACCTAAAGGGGTATAGGGTCTGGTAGTACCCCATGCGCCATTTAAGAATCGCTACTTTTTTTGCGCCGCAGGTGCGCCACAGCGCCGCAGCGGCGCCGCAAAGTCGGCTCAGAGTGAAAAGTGACCATTTTTGTGGTCGCTGCGCAGCTCGAACGTTAGGAGCTGGAGCCGATTTCTTTTTATATTCAGAAACTAGATATATTGAACTAACTAAATAGCTATGTCTCGTTTCTCTATCACTTCCCATGCGACCACAGTGGCCGGTCAAAAATGGTGAAAATTCGAAAAATGAAAAATCGAAATTTCTCGCTGTGTATTCAACTTAGAAAGCTCAATTCTTTCATACAAAGGTTTTCTGGCACGGCGAATTGATTCCCGTAAGCAGTTTTTGCCGTCGGACCCACCCATATTGCTGGGCTGGTTCCACTTTGCTGTCGGGAGGGTCAAGTCGGTACCGACTTCCAAGAACACCATATAGGACTGTGCATAGCCTCTCAAAACTTTGTCCATAGGGGTTTTCTGGTGCGCCCAGCTCATTTCCGGCGTCCGTTTTGCCGTCCGACCCACCCATTTTGCTGGGCTGGTTCCACTTTGCTGTCGGGAGGGTCAAGTCGGTACCGACTTACAAGAACACCATATAGGACTGTGCATGGCCTCTCAAAACTTTGTCCATAGAGGTTTTCTGGTGCGCCCAGCTCATTGGCGGAGTCCGTTTTGCCGTCCGACCCACCCATTTTGCTGGACTGGCTCCACTTTGCCGTTTGAAGGGTAAATCGGGTAGGGGGTCAAGTGGTCAAAAATAAAATTTTTCAAAAGTGGTCAAGTTTGGTACCAAATGAAAGCCCCAAGTGAGCTGATCAACTTTTGTCATAGAAGTGCATGCTCAAAGTGGCTGTAGAGTGTTGTGCTGGAGTAGGGCGGGTGGGGTCTTAGGCGATTTTGGGTCACAAATTAAAATTTTCAAAAGTGGTCAAATTTGGTACCAAATGAAAGCCCGCATCGAACTGAGCAACTTTTGTCATAGAAGTGCGTACCTAAAGTGGCTGTGAGGCCTGTGGTGGGGTGGGGTGGGGTCTTAGGCGATTTTGGGTCAAAAATTAAAATTTTCAAAATTGGTCAAATTTGGTACCAAATGAAAGCCCGCATCGAACTGAGCAACTTTTGTCATAGAAGTGCGTACCTAAAGTGGCTGTAGAGGGCTGTGGTGGGGTGGGGTGGGGACTTAGGCGATTTTGGGTCAAAAATTAAAATTTTCAAAAGTGGTCAAATTTGATTCCAAGTGAAAGCCCGCATCGAACTGAGCAACTTTTGTCATAGAAGTGCGTACCTAAAGTGGCTGTAGAGGCCTGTGGTGGGGTGGGGTGGGGACTTAGGCGATTTTGGGTCAAAAATTAAAGTTTTCAAAATTGGTCAAATTTGGTACCAAATGAAAGCCCGCATCGAACTGAGCAACTTTTGTCATAGAAGTGCGTATCTAAAATGGCTGTAGAGGCCTGTGGTGGGGTGGGGTGGGGACTTAGGCGATTTTGGGTCAAAAATTAAAATTTTCAAAAGTGGTCAAGTTTGGTACCAAATGAAAGCCCCAAGTGAGCTGATCAACTTTTGTCATAGAAGTGTATGCTCAAAGTGGCTGTAGAGTGTTGTGCTGGAGTAGGGATGGGGTCTTAGGCGATTTTGGGTCAAAAATTAAAATTTTCAAAAGTGGTCAAATTTGGTACCAAATGAAAGCCCGCATCGAACTGAACATCTTTTGTCATAGAAGTGCGTACCTTAAGTGGCTGTAGAGGCCTGTGGTGGGGTGGGGTGGGGACTTAGGCGATTTTGGGTCAAAAATTAAAATTTTCAAAAGTGGTCAAATTTGGTACCAAATGAAAGCCCGCGTCGAACTGAGCAACTTTTGTCATAGAAGTGCGTACCTAAAGTGGCTGTAGAGGCCTGTGGTGGGGTGGGGTGGGGACTTAGGCGATTTTAGGTCAAAAATTAAAGTTTTCAAAATTGGTCAAATTTGGTACCAAATGAAAGCCCGCATCGAACTGAGCAACTTTTGTCATAGAAGTGCGTACCTTAAGTGGCTGTAGAGGCCTGTGGTGGGGTGGGGTGGGGACTTAGGCGATTTTGGGTCAAAAATTAAAATTTTCAAAAGTGGTCAAATTTCGAGTCAAATGAAGGCCCGCATCGAACTGAACAACTTTCGCCATAGAACCACCCACCCAAACTTGCTGTGTCGGATTTATATACTTGCTTTCTCAACCGGAATTTAAACGACAGACATAGGCCCAACACACATATTATCCCCTTTTGTGCGGAGCATTTTTGTTACTTGTATATATATCAGATATCAGATATGCTGGGTTTTTTTACTGGGGTTCCCCCACGCCCCCCCACTTTTTGGGTTCCCCCCCCCCCCACTCGACCTCTTCCCCCCCACTCGTTCCCCTCCCCACTTTTTTGGGCTTCCCCCCCCCACTCACCCTAAGGTGCCCAGAAAATGCCAAATTTTTAGGATTTTTGGTCAAAATATTCCAAACTTTTCCGGCTTCGTCGGAATTTTTTGTCAAAAATGGTCTATTTTGGTGCTAAAACTCAATTTTTGAGCACTTTTAAGCTTAGTTATAGCAGTATATTTAGAAAACAGGCTTTTTATACTGTATTTTTGGCATTTTTAGCCCATTTTATTCCCCCCCCACTTTTGGACCTCCCCCCCACTAGTGGGGGGGGGCGTCCCCCCCTCTCGTCCCCCCCCCCACTTATTTTTGCCTAGAAAAACCCCAGATATGTATATATCATAGGGGTCGCGGCAGCGACCCCTATAATATGTGTCAAAAGTCCCTGGAGACACCGTAAAATAAGCTGCGCAGAGGCTGCGCAAAATCCTGCGCAGATCGTGCGCAGATTTCATGCGCAAATTGTAGAGCACATCGAGTTTAGTATGTGTGCGAAGTTTCAGCCCCGTATCACTTTCCGTTAAAAAGTTGTGCCCCGGACCGGTTATGGCGGCGATGTTTTTTTTTCCGGTTTCTCCTATTTAATGGTCGTATTGTCCTGACTTTCCGCCTCTTTCACGTAATCTGCAGCGGAGGCCGGACCTAAAGGGGTATAGGGTCTGGTAGTACCCCATGCGCCATTTAAGAATCGCTACTTTTTTTGCGCCGCAGGTGCGCCACAGCGCCGCAGCGGCGCCGCAAAGTCGGCTCAGAGCGAAAAGTGACCATTTTTGTGGTCGCTGCGCAGCTCGAACGTTAAGAGCTGGAGCCGATTTCTTTTTATATTCAGAAACTACATATATTGAACTAACTAAATAGCTAAGTCTCGTTTCTCTATCACTTCCCATGCGACCACAGTGGCCGGTCAAAAATGGTGAAAATTCGAAAAATGAAAAATTGAAATTTCTCGCTGTGTATTCAACTTAGAAAGCTCAATTCTTTCATACAAAGGTTTTCTGGCACGGCGAATTGATTCCCGTAAGCAGTTTTGCCGTCGGACCCACCCTTATTGCTGGGCTGGTTCCACTTTGCTGTCGGGAGGGTCAAGTCGGTACCGACTTCCAAGAACACCATATAGGACTGTGCATAGCCTCTCAAAACTTTGTCCATAGGGGTTTTCTGGTGCGCCCAGCTCATTTCCGGTGTCCGTTTTGCCGTCCGACCCACCCATTTTGCTGGGCTGGTTCCACTTTGCTGTCGGGAGGGTCAAGTCGGTACCGACTTCCAAGAACACCATATAGGACTGTGCATAGCCTCTCAAAACTTTGTCCATAGGGGTTTTCTGGTGCGCCCAGCTCATTTCCGGAGTCCGTTTTGCCGTCCGACCCACCCATTTTGCTGGACTGGCTCCACTTTGCCGTTTGAAGGGTAAATCGGGTAGGGGGTCTCAAGTGGTCAAAAATAAGATTTTTCAAAAGTGGTCAAATTTGGTACCAAATGAAAGCGCTAAGTGAGCTGAACAACTTTTGTCATAGAATTGCATGCTCAAAGTGGCTGTAGAGTGCTGTGGTAGGGCGGGGGTGGCCGGTGGGGACTTAGGCGATTTTGGGTCAAAACTAAAATTTTTCAAAAGTGGTCAAATTTGGTACCAAATGAAAGCCCGCATCGAACTGAGCAACTTTTGTCATAGAAGTGCGTACCTAAAGTGGCTGTAGAGGGCTGTGGTGGGGTGGGGTGGGGACTTAGGCGATTTTGGGTCAAAAATTAAAATTTTCAAAAGTGGTCAAATTTGGTACCAAATGAAAGCCCGCATCGAACTGAGCAACTTTTGTCATAGAAGTGCGTACCTACAGTGGCTGTAGAGGGCTGTGGTGGGGTGGGGTGGGGACTTAGGCGATTTTGGGTCAAAACTAAAATTTTTCAAACGTGGTCAAATTTGGTACCAAATGAAAGCCCGCATCGCACTGAACAACTTTCGCCATAGAACCACCCACCCAAACTTGCTGTGTCGGATTTATATACTTTCTTTCTCAACCGGATTAAACGACAGACATAGGCCCAACACACATATTATCCCCTTTTGTGCGGAGCATTTTTGTTACTTGTATATTATATATATATATATATATAGGTAATATAATGTTGTAACTGCTTTGAGCT
Organism: Trissonchulus latispiculum; assembly: GCA_030248195.1. Lineage (NCBI taxonomy): Eukaryota > Metazoa > Nematoda > Enoplea > Enoplida > Ironidae > Trissonchulus > Trissonchulus latispiculum. The sequence continues at coordinate 23,054 of JASAND010015180.1, read as the reverse complement.
TAATTACCTCAAACCTTTTTCTTCTGAATCCAGTAAGGCTAAGGCTGATTTTCTCCATGGCAGTGCATCAAGAGCCTCCAACACAGAATACCTGGGACCAATTTCATAAAAGTTTAAACTTGCAACTTGTATATGCAAGTTGCAACTTGCACATGCAAGTTATACAAGTTGAATGTTTCATACAACTGCAAGTGGTACTTGCGTACTTGCACTTGAACCGCAAGTTGGAAGCTGCCGGATAACACTTGCGGTCAGAATCTGTTTCATAAAAATCATCAATACATGCACTTGCTTATGCACTTGCGGTGCAAGTGGTTGAGTGAATTTTCACTGAACAAATGGAACAAAAATTGCTATAACTTAATTTAATTTCAATATTTTTCGAAAAAATTTTATGACAATGCTCTTTAGATTGACGTTACAGTGTGAATTTCAAACATTTCTTATTTTTTAAAATTTATGTGAATTTTTAAATATTTTTGGTGAATTTTTTTAATAATCAGCTACTTGCAAACTTGGGTATTGCAGTTGAACTTGCGTTTACAAGTTATCAAGTCTTGTAACTGGGTTAGCTAATTTCCGCAAATAGTAGAGAAAAGTTTAATGAAACACTGACAACTTGAACTTGCAGTTCAAGTGCAAGTGCAAGTTCAAGCTTCAAGATTTTTATGAAATTGGCCCCAGACCACACTAAACTGACTGCGGGAAGGGAATCCATTCTCCGTGCCAGAATGTTGAATGTCAGTGTTGAATAAAATGACGAGCAACTTTAAATTTTCAGTTTTCGAATTTTCGTCATTTCTGACTGACCCTATGGACCGATAGAGAAACGCATCCTGGACCGTTATATATACGTATATATATGATGTATACAGTTAGTTCGATAATATCGAATATATATATATATATATATATATATATATATATATATTAGAGATGCACCGGGGCCGCCACTACCGGGGCCGGGGCCGGGGCCTGGAAATTGGGGGCCCAAATCGAAAATTTTCAAAAATTTTCTGGAAACTTTAAATTTTGCAATAATTTTTGATATACAAACGTTACTATCGTTGTTTTCATTCTTAGCGGCTGGAAAACAAACAATTTGTCTCACTTTTTGACTTTCGAAAATTCAAAATTTTGGTCAAAAAATGTCAAAAAATATAAAATTTTGCTAATTTTTGGCCCCGGTCGGTACCGGGGCCGGGGCCGGGGCCTGACTGCCGGGGCCGGGGCCTGGCCCCGGTGCATCCCTAATATATATATATATATATATATATATATATATATATATATATATATATACTAGGGGGGAAAATGCCCTCGACGGGCAACCAACTTGGTAGAATAGGGAAAGACTTGAATGTTAAATACACGGTGCATGGTTACAATTGAGATTCTGCTGAAGCGGAAAAATGCCGTTTCTCAGCGACTAAAATGACAGAAACCAGCTTTGTGCGCCGAATAGGGAATCTACTCGGCGACTAAAATGAAAGAAACCAGCTTTGTGCGCCGAATAGGGAATCTACTCGGCGACTAAAATGAAAGAAACCAGCTTTGTCGCCGAATAGGGAATTCCCTCCTTCCGCCCTATTCGCGCGAACTTATCGTCTTTCGGGAGGAAATATATAGGTAATTACTCTGTTAGGAACTGCAAACGTAAGCATTGCGCTCAATATGACATTTCCCGTACCGGTTGCGTGGTGACTAGGGGTGGCGCTAGATTAGTTTCTTTTTGAGCTACCTGATCCGTAAATATTTTATGCATACAACCGCTAGCAGGACCAACAGAAAGCAACAATAAGTATATGCAGTTTAAACAATTTGTGGTCGACAGTCCTTGTGCTAAAACATATATACATATATATATATAATATATATATATATAATATGTATATATATATATATATACAATCAATCGCATTTCATTTTATATAATGTTTGATTGTATCAATTCTCGGCAAGATCAGCACAGAGCATACCTATATATATATATATATATATATATATATATATATATATGCTCTCAATGTTTCTGATAGCACATCGAAGACAGCGTATTTATGTCTGTGAAAACCTCGACTTACGTAAGTGCTTGATGAAACTGTTGTTTTGCATTCTGAAGTAATTGTGCCATTCTGAAGCTCTCTCATTATTCAGCAAAGCAACACATAACAGGCTTCAAAGTTCGCGCGAATAGGGCGGAAGGAGGGAATTCCCTATTCGGCGACAAAGCTGGTTTCTTTCATTTTAGTCGCCGAGTAGATTCCCTATTCGGCGCACAAAGCTGGTTTCTTTCATTTTAGTCCCCGAGTAGATTCCCTATTCGGCGCACAAAGCTGGTTTCTGTCATTTTAGTCGCTGAGAAACGGCATTTTTCCGCTTCAGCAGAATCTCAATTGTAACCATGCACCGTGTATTTAACATTCAAGTCTTTCCCTATTCTACCAAGTTGGTTGCCCGTCGAGGGCATTTTCCCCCTAGTTTCGCTTATTTTTCCGCTGCAGAGAAAATCATGTCAGAGAAGTTGCATATATACACAATGTAAGCAAAGCTAGCTACCGCAAACAGGCTGGATGAAAAAGTTCTAGTTCAACTGAATGTATTTGCTGAAACGGAAAAATGCGTTAATAGCCTTTGCAGAACGTTATACACGGTGCGTTATCTTAGGCTGGAAGGCCACTGTTCACGGCCTTTTCAGAACTTTTTACACGGTGCGTCATCTTAGGCTGGAAGGAAACTGTTCATGGCCTCTACAGAACATTATACACGGAGCGTTATCTTAGGCTGGAAGGCCACTGTTCATGGCCTTTTCAGAACTTTTTACACGGTGCGTCATCTTAGGCTGGAAGGCCACTGTTCATGGCCTTTTCAGAAATTTTTACACGGTGCGTCATATTAGGCTGGAAGGCCACTGTTCATGGCCTCTACAGAACATTATATATACACGGAGCGTTATCTTAGGCTGGAAGGCCACTGTTCATGGCCTTTTCAGAACTTTTTACACGGTGCGTCATCTTAGGCTGGAAGGCCACTGTTCATGGCCTCTACAGAACATTATACACGGAGCGTTATCTTAGGCTGGAAGGCCACTGTTCATGGCCTCTACAGAACATTATACACGGAGCGTTATCTTAGGCTGGAAGGCCACTGTTCATGGCCTCTACAGAACATTATACACGGAGCGTTATCTTAGGCTGGAAGGCCACTGTTCATGGCCTTTTCAGAACTTTTTACACGGTGCGTCATCTTAGGCTGGAAGGCCACTGTTCATGGCCTTTTCAGAAATTTTTACACGGTGCGTCATATTAGGCTGGAAGGCCACTGTTCATGGCCTCTACAGAACATTATATATACACGGAGCGTTATCTTAGGCTGGAAGGCCACTGTTCATGGCCTTTTAGAACTTTTTACACGGTGCGTCATCTTAGGCTGGAAGGCCACTGTTCATGGCCTCTACAGAACATTATACACGGAGCGTTATCTTAGGCTGGAAGGCCACTGTTCATGGCCTCTACAGAACATTATACACGGAGCGTTATCTTAGGCTGGAAGGCCACTGTTCATGGCCTCTACAGAACATTATACACGGAGCGTTATCTTAGGCTGGAAGGCCACTGTTCATGGCCTTTTCAGTACTTTTTACACGGTGCGTCATCTTAGGCTGGAAGGCCACTGTTCATGGCCTCTACAGAACATTATACACGGAGCGTTATCTTAGGCTGGAAGGCCACTGTTCATGGCCTTTTCAGAACTTTTTACACGGTGCGTCATCTTAGGCTGGAAGGCCACTGTTCATGGCCTCTACAGAACATTATACACGGAGCGTTATCTTAGGCTGGAAGGCCACTGTTCATGGCCTTTTCAGAACTTTATACACGGTGCGTTATCTTAGGCAGGAAGGCTATTTTAAAACCCAACCAGCACCGTAACCTTGGATATGCAGTTATATATATACATGACAAAAGCTGCTCTGCTCATTTTGGGCTTTCATTTAAAACCAAATTTTGACAACTTTGTAAATTTTGATTTTTGACCAATTAGGACCCCTTGCCAGGGCGCCACAGGTCGCTAGAGACCAGTTTGGAGGGGTCCTCCAATGAGATAAAATGTTCGCCTCACCAAGGGCTTTCATTTGATACCAAACTTGAAAACCTTTCAAAAAATTGATTTTGGACCGGTCCGGACCCTGGTCAGGGCGCCACAGGCAGCGGGACCAGTTTGGAGGGGTCCTCCAATGAGATAAAATGTTCGCCTCACCAAGGGCTTTCATTTGATAGCAAACTTGGAAACTTACTTAAAAACCCGATTTTTGACCAGTCTGGACCCTGGTCAGGGCGTCACAGACCGCTGGGTCCACTTTGGAGGGGTCCTCCAATGAGATAAAATGTTCGCCTCACCAAGGGCTTTCATTTGATAGCAAACTTGGAAACTTTTCAAAAAATCGATTTTGGACCGGTCCGGACCCTGGTCAGGGCGTCACAGGCCGCTGGGTCCACTTCGGAGGGGTGCTCCAATGATAAAAAATATTCGCCTCACCAAGGGCTTTCATCTGATACCAAACTTGGCCACTTTTGGAAAAATCGATTTTTGGCCATTTTGGACCGGTCCGGACCCTGTTCAGGGCGTCACAGGCCGCTGGATCCACTTTGGAGGGGTCCTCCAATGACAAAAAATGTTCGCCTCACCATGGGCTTTCATTTGATACCAAACTTAGCCACTTTTGGAAAAATCGATTTTTCGGCATTTTGGACCGGTCCGGACCCTGGTCAGGGCGCCACAGGAAGCTGGGATCACTTTGGAGGGGTCCTCCAATGACAAAAAATGTTCGCCTCACCAAGGGCTTTCATTTGATATCAAACTTGACCACTTTTGGAAAAATCGATTTTTGGCCATTTTGGACCGGTCCGGACCCTGCCCAGGGCGCCACAGGCCGCTGGGGCCACTTTGGAGGGGTCCTCCAATGACAAAAAATGTTCGCCTCACCATGGGCTTTCATTTGATACCAAACTTAGCCACTTTTGGAAAAATCGATTTTTGGGCATTTTGGACCGGTCCGGACCCTGGTCAGGGCGCCACAGGCCGCTGGGGTCACTTTGGAGGGGTCCTCCAATGACAAAAAATGTTCGCCTCACCAAGGGCTTTCATTTGATATCAAACTTGGCCACTTTTGGAAAAATCGATTTTTGGCCATTTTGGACCCGGTCCCCGGTCCGGACCCCTGGCCAGGGCGCCACAGGGGTCCGGGCGAAACCTACTATAGCCTATGCTGTAGTGCTCCCGCACCCCACCCCAAACCCCAAATAAGAGAGACCTGCTCACTGTAGATATTTCTGTAGAAGAGGTTAAAGTTGGAGTTGCGACACGGTAGGGCCCACCACCATCAGGGTGCCACCCAGCCACATGGATAGGTCCTAGAGCGAAACTAATGGGCCATTTAGATTCACCATATAGGGGTTCCTATTCGAATACGAAACCTCAGCCCAGCAGCTCTTATGTATAGGGCTGCCTACTCCGTAGGCCCAGACCCCCCTTCTACACACTAACTTTTGACCCCTGGCCAGGGCGCCACAAACCACCGAGCAGCACCATCTCACTTCCCGGAGCCCTTCACCCTTGGGCCATGCCACAACCCCAATATGAGAGCCCAGCTTCGCTCGCTGCGATCTATTTCGAAGTGCAATTATTTTCGAACTTAGTTTTTTTTCGGGGGTCACTTGGGGGGTCCCCACCGGGGGGGGGGGGGGGTGGGGCCATCTGGGGGGGTCCGGGAACCGCAGAAAGTAATTTCCCCGGAATTGCGGAACTTTTTGTACAAAAAAACCCAAAATAGTACGGCTCTGAAGGGTCTTCCGACCTGCACCCCTGGGGGAAAAAAAAAAAGAGGAGAAACGCGACCTGCGCGGGGGGCCAATTTTCATATCTCAAGATCTACCCGGCCGATCCGGCTGAAATTTTCACAGCATGTACCCCTGCCCACAGGCTCTTCACACACCAAGTTTCAGCCCGATCGGTCCACTCCTCCGCTGGCCCCAGGCCAAACAATGTCCAGATTATACACATTGCGTCAAATTTTCCCTATTCTAGGGGGAGCGCTAACGCGCTCCCCCTAATATATATATATATATATATATATATATATAATTTCTGAATATAAAATAAATCAGCCCCGCCTAATTGAATGGAGGGGTTTGAGGTGGTCTAAGCCTCACTGATGCCGGAAGACGGAGGTTTCACATTAGCAAAAATTTAAAAAAAGTGTTGAAAAAAGTCAAAAATTTGGTTTCAAATGATAACTATAAACTAGACGTACATTTATTTTTATTTTTTTTATATAATTTAGGTAGAACATTTAATTGATACGTTTGCTCAGCTATTACGACCTTTAAATCTATATGGTGTCACGGAATGTGATTTTGTGACCTTTTTTCAACCTTTTCCAGCAATTATGAATATATAAATACATACATCTTAATCAGGTTTCTAAGCAGAAAAAGTTTTCCAAACTTTAGCACAGTTTAAAGAGTATTGTTTTTGCAGTTCCCAATTATGCATATCGCAGCAATCTTATACCTATATATCTTGTCACTGCATTAATTGTCAATTAGGCATTGCAAGTTTGACTTTTCAAGTTTTCCAACTAAACTTTGAAGACTTTATTTAGTTTTTGTTTCATCTGTGTATATTGAAACTTTCGTTTGTGAAAACTTTTTATATGCACTGTGCTCACAAGGTGATAGGCAGGTTTGCACAGGAGTTTGCACATTGTTTTAAAGCGTGATTCAAATATATATATATACATACATACATATATTTATTTATATATATATATATATATATATATATATATATATATATATATATATATATATATATATATATATATATATATATATATATATATATTCCAACCAACGTCTATGCATAATGCTGATTTTGTCCTTTGTTTTTTCACCTTTTTTTCTGGGACCTTAATCCCTCATTTGCAAAGTTTAACTGCTCTGTTAAAGCGCTTTTGTCTCAAAAATTCGCATCTAAAATTATCTCTCTCACACAATCTCATTTTGCCTTGTCCTGATGTTTTCACAATTTTTGTGTAATTTTTTGTGAGACTTTTCGCTGTCTTGATACTGTGTTGGTATTAATTCTGTGTAACAAACAAATTATTTGTATATATATATATATATATATATATATATTTATATATATATATATTATGCCTGTTTTGGAGGATGAGCTACTGTTTGGTTTTGTTTTAGGCTAAATATTTTAATTATGTAACATACAACTTACTTTAGTGGAAAGCCAGCCCATACGGTATTACGTATATATATTGCTATATATATATATACATTGCTTTGATTTTTCCGCTAGATGTAACGGTTTTTGTTAGATCACATTTTCTTTCTGAGGAAATCTATATATTTGTTTGGTATAGTTATATATATACCTACTTTTTTATTGTCCTCATTCGTACTCGTGTATTGACAACTGATTTCAAATTTCATGCTTCATTATATCTGATTGACGTTTTATCTACATATATTTATTTATATTAACATATCCGTCCCATGAATATTTACAGTGAATTCTTTCTATCCCATACTACAATATGTATATAATTTATTACAACCTTACTAAACGTCTAATTGATTGGTTAGGACTGGATTACGTAATTAATTAGCCTGATCGATTGCCCTAAGTCATGGAACCAACAATTAGCCTCTCACCGCCCGCAACGCCGCACATTTTGCGAATTCGCTGCAATGGTCCCGAAACGGCCATCGAATATCTGGAGGGCACCGCTGGAGCCGCAGCCGCAGCCGCAGGGGCCACAATTCGTGGTTCTTCTGGTCTCCTCAGACCACCCCGGGCCCACAGCCTGCCCCCACCGGAACTGGAGGGTTTTGATGAGGTGGGGGTGGGGGTGGAGCCCCACCTGCCGCCGGTTTCGGGTCGCGCCCCGCTGCCGCCTGCTGTACGCGCCAGGTGAGTTGTAATGTTGCTTTGCTGTTACAGCATCTTTTTTGTGACATACAGTTGTTGTTAGTGCTCCTGTTTTTTTCGTGTGCTTAACATTTTTACCTCACAGAATTTTACTTAATTTTGAATTAGAGATTATATATACAAATTTAGGATTATCTAGAATAGATTGTGTATTTTGCTAGATATACGTATTACAGGAGTTATAGAAAAACAATAATTATATGATGCTGGTACAGAACTAAATTCCTGCCTCTGTAAACGCCTATTTTTTTGGCTGTCAGCAACATTGCGGTTGAGGGTCGGTGGGGCTTTGAAGAAGAGATGGCCTATTGCCTCGTGCTTAACTTTAAATTTTACCCCGGGTCCTCCATATGTGGGGTGGAATTTTTCGGAGGGGGGGGGCGCTGAGTAGGGTCAGGAGAAGCTTTGATTAGATCTCCGTGTCATTCTGACTGAGGTTCTGATCCCGTGGGTATTATTCCGGAGGTTTTGTGCTAGCCTGTATATAGATTGGAGGGTATCTAACAAGCTATGATACAGGTTTAAGGTTGTGCTTTAGCAGACATCATGCTAGACTTGAAAAATTGTGAACGAGTTGTTGATTTTACTGGTTGCTCTTTGCAGCTAGCAGAAGCTGTGCACATATTTTGTATTAATTTGTGTTTTTTAAAATTTGGTTCACTTTATACATACCTTGATTTACATACCTATATATATATATACCTTGCCTTACATAACTGGCTAGCTCCTTGACTCTTAAGGTGTATTATAATATACGGTATATTAGTGACGGGCACCGGATACGTATCTTTTCTATTTTGCGGTAACGGATATCCGGTTATCTGGCTATTCAAAACTTAAGTTCAAGAAAATTTTTATTTTTTGTCATTTTTCGATGCGCTGCGATCTTTCGTCGTACAGCCAAGCTGCAACCTTGGTTTCAAAAATATTTTCAGAGAAATGTTTTAGAATTTCTAAAAATGTAGAAAAATTTTTGCAAAACAGTAGGAATGTTTTCCTTACCTTGTCTGAAATGCAAAGGGATATCCTGATACACGGATATTTTTCTCAAATCTGATATTATCCGGATATCCAGTGCCCATCACTAGTGTATGTATATATCATTAGGTGTATATATTATTTATTTCATTAGGACATTTATATACGTATACGTATATAAGATCATGAAATGAGATGTTCACTTGTGGTATTGATCAGCTTATATATATGCATATATTTCAATTGTTGAGATAGTGTTAAGGATAGCTTATATAATATTTATTGGGGTCTGCTCTACTCTACTCTGCTCTATAACTTCTGTGTCTGTCCAGCAAGGCTAACATTCAGCCAGCGCCTATAGGTGCCCCCTTTCTACCCCGGTTCCTCCAAAGACTTTTGCCATTGACCATTCTTTCTATCAGGCTCTAGTCTAACATTGTGTTCCCCTTGCCATCTTAGGTATATGTTAGTTGTAGACCCTGGTTTTGGTTCTGGCTATCTGCCAGCAGCCAGCCCGGTTCCAGAACCAGAAGGTCTTTGTTTAGGCTCTGTAGCTTTTCTTTTCTGGCTCATTGACACTAACTGTCATTTTCTCGTTATATACCCCACCTCCACCCTACTTGGCTTGGCTCTTGTGGTTTTGTAAGGATAAGAATAGGTGGCTTGGCGCTTGTGGTTTTGTAACAATAACAATAGGAATTGGTTTCGGTGTGGTGCTATTTTCGCTCATTCTAATAGTTTTTTCCTGCCACCCCCTGCAGTTGTTTTGGCTGTATTTGAAACGTAGCGTATAGCCGTTAGCCTGTTCGGAGGGTGGGCAGTTTTGTTCATTTTTTGTTTTTATTTGGAATTTTATTGATCGATCCGTGTAGTGTTTCAGCTGTTTTGTTTTCTCGGAGTAAGTCTCGATATTTTATGAGTTCCTATCACTGAATAAGGTGTTTATGTAAAACCTGTTTTTAATGTCAAGCGACTTTTTTGTTTGGTCGCACACTGATTGTTTTGAAAATTTTTAATTTTTTTAAATTTCCCTTTACACAACATATAATGTGCCTCCCATATGGCATGTTAACAGTCTTCCGGTATATAGCATACCCTACATAATTTTAGTTTTGTATATCTCAAATATATAAACAATATATGGAAATTCTAAAATTGTTGAATTTTGAAAAGGTAGATTTCGTAGTTTATATATGTATAGATTGAGACTTGAGATACATAATAGGTATATATATATATATATATATAGATTTTAAATTTACACATGCTTATATATATAGGAGATTATTTCAATGGATTATTACAATTTATATATATAAATATATATACAAGATATATTTCGCTACGTAACGTATATATACACGTATACATATGTATATACATATATACATATAATTATGAGGCTTTAGGTTTCGATTGAAGCTGAAACCAAAGCAACCTATGTGTATACATAATTACCAGAGTATCCATATTGTACCTATACGAGTGTACCTAATGTCTGTGTAATTTTTCATTTGAAGGCAGAAGTCTGTTTTAAAATTTTGTTGAAAGGAAATGAGTGAAACGTAGAATATTGGACGCGAAGGCTGGAGATAGGAGTTAGTTGAGTGTTAATTTTCCTGTCTCTGATAAGTAATAAACCCACACTGTCTGGAGGAAATGAATCATGTTTTTGTATTAATTTTTATATAACAGTTTTTGAAATTTAAAAAATTTAAGCTATTATGCCGTAATAAGCCTGTTGACTAGATATTTTTTATCATCGATTTTCTCTTGTGGATTTTTTATGAAGTGTGTGCAACTTAAGCTTACGGTAAGGTAAGGTAAGGTTTACCCCAGGAGATATCTCCGTCCTGCCACAGGACATGGGGTGCCGGTGCTCATCCCCGAAGTCTCAGCCGTAGAGCCAGGAGTGTCACCTCAAATGATGACTGCATCCGTGGAAGGGGGCCGGCCCTTCTGCACAGATTCCTGTTACCTTCCCACCGTACTGGTACCCATTTACCGACCAGTTAAGGATGGATAGCTGGGTTGGCTAAAGTCGAGAAAGCTTTGTGGCTTCTGGGGATCGAACCACCGACCGTAAGATCGGAACTTCTGACCAGCGCCTTAGACCACTCGGCCAACTCGACTCCCCGCTCGACTCCCCGCTTACGACATAACACTTAAGCTCATATCAAGCTGACAAAGAGCTGAATCGAAAAATGACTACAGATTCGCATTCAGCCACCCAGAAAACCCCCTTGTGCAACTTTTGGTCGTAGTGGAAGACAAAAAAGTTTTCGGTTCCCCTTGCCCCCCCCCTGTGCTAATTGAAAAAAATTGAATTTCGCTAAATCGAAAATTTTTGGGATATGATATTTGAACTCAGCATGATCGAAAAAATGCCCGCACCAAATTTTAGCTCGATTCATCAAGTTTTACCAATTTTAACACCGGGGGCCGTAATCTGGAAAAGACCCTGCTTTCTTGGAATCTCTCATTTCCCGATCAGTTTTGTTTCATAAGGAATGTTTTGGTACACACTTAAGATGTCTGTCTGTGTTTACACAATATATATATATATATATATACTATATATATATAATATATATATATAAGTTTCAGTTTCTTGTTTACCAAGTTTTTGGGTTAGTCATAACTTTTCTGCGACATTCTGTCTCGCCGATATGATATATTTATGAACTTTGTACAAATATTCATAACGCAAGGACTTCGCGCGCGCAGTATATATATATATATATATATATATATATATATATATATATATATATATATATATATATATATATATATATATATATATATATATATATATATATATAAAATGTTGTAACAATATATTTAGAGTATACTTTGGAAAGCGTTGGCGTGTACGTGTATAGTCCAGTATAAACTGCGACTTTACGAGCGGTTTTAGTTTCGTTTCGCTCTATCATTTCGAATTTGTAGCGGCGACATCGAAGTTTCACCGTTTATGATTTTTCCTTTTACGCAATTGTAGGAGAAAGTTTCTGGGACTATATTCCATACTTTGGTGCATTGAGTTTGTAATTCTATCTCTACTTTTCACACTTTGATTGTGTATTACACTACGTATAGGATACAGGCAGATTGCTGATTTCATTAGAAATTCGGTATATATCAGATTTCGGCGAATTTCTGGGGTACAAGAACATAGGATTTAGCGGTAAAGCTTTAAACTAGCCAAAGTTGTATTTATGTTTGTTATTGTTTAAGCTGTGCCATTGACTCATGGTCTACTCTATACATTAAGTCTAGATCTAAGCTTAGCCTAAGGGTTTGTGTGCTTGCCATTACCCCACACTAAGTTTTTGATTCTAGTCCATTAATGTCCTGGGTTCGACTCTCACTTGTACATGATTTTTGTCTCATAGTATTTTTTGTGAAGTGTCGTAATTTTTTGTCCTGTGAGTGACAGTTGGCTTACTGCCAGGGCGATTTCGCTGCACTGCAATTCTGCAATATTATTGCTGAATAGATTGCCAACAGCATTTGCTCAAAAGCCAATGCATATTTTCTGTGCAAATATATGGAAACAAAATTTATTCATTTAAACACTTGGATGGCTTAATGTTTTTATTGGGTTAAAGTTGTATGCTACTTTGACTTTTTGGACACATACGTAACTCTATATATTCAGAAATTTTAGAGTTTTAACTATTTATACAGGTATATCGCTTTTGCAAAGTGAGTGTGCGATTGAGCGTGCAGTGTGCAGTGGATTTTACGTTTCATGTACTCATTAAGTACGTAATGCACGCAGTTTTGAGCGCAAATTGTTTGCCAAATCGTTGCAAAGCTTTGACGAGATTTACACGCAAAGTTGAACTTTTCTCTCTGTGTGTACATGTTGTCTGTGTATACACGTTTTTTCTTGGTGCATTTGGTTTTTGTGGGACAAACTGCATGTTTGCACAAAAAACGATATGCAAACGCAATTCTTTTTTATCGGCTAGTTTTTAAACGTTCATGCACGTTTTATGTATACACGTAAAAATTTATTATATACTTAAAAAATTTAGATGAATTATGGAAATTACAATATAGTGAAATTAATCTCTAATTGGCTGAGACTAATTTTTGGTAAATTTTGATTTCCTTGTAGCTATGTATGCGTATATATATATATATATATATATATATAAATACATGCACACTTCTTATGCTTTCAGCTTATATATACACTTTTTATCGGTTTACATTACAGTATATATATATATATATATATATATACCGTTTTTCTCTTAATGCATTTGAAACGTGCACACAGACTTGCTTGAAACACGCAACGTGTGGTTTTGCACTGCTCTGCTTTTTTGCAATCTGGAATTTTTCATTTTTAAAAATATATACGTATGTAATTTTCCATTGTTTTTTCTCGCTGATTAATTGTTACTAAACCTTACTTTACATCAAGAAAATTGATTAATTTCTTTATAATTAAACCTTACTTTACGTATATACTTAGTATCCCAGCTCCAATGGGATATATGCCATGTGGTTTTTGGGCTCTTGCTCTTGTAGGTTTCTATTTGGTTAGGGGGCAAATGGGCTGTGTGTGTGTGTGTGTGTGTGTGTGTGTGTGTGTGTGTGTGTGTGTGTGTGTGTGTGTGTGTGTGTGTGTGTGTGTGTGTGTGTGTGTGTGTGTGTGTGTGTGTGTGTGTGTGTGTGTGTGTGTGTGTGTGTGTGTGTGTGTGTGTGTGTGTGTGTGTGTGTGTGTGTGTGTGTGTGTGTGTGTGTGTGTGTGTGTGTGTGTGTGTGTGTGTGTGTGTGTGTGTGTGTGTGTGTGTGTGTGTGTGTGTGTGTGTGTGTGTGTGTGTGTGTGTGTGTGTGTGTGTGTGTGTGTGTGTGTGTGTGTGTGTGTGTGTGTGTGTGTGTGTGTGTGTGTGTGTGTGTGTGTGTGTGTGTGTGTGTGTGTGTGTGTGTGTGTGTGTGTGTGTGTGTGTGTGTGTGTGTGTGTGTGTGTGTGTGTGTGTGTGTGTGTGTGTGTGTGTGTGTGTGTGTGTGTGTGTGTGTGTGTGTGTGTGTGTGTGTGTGTGTGTGTGTGTGTGTGTGTGAGTGTGAGTGTGTGTGTGAGTGTGAGTGTGAGTGTGTGTGTGTGTGTTTTAGTTGTAAAATTGATGCAATGGCTCTGGCGCCGCTGCAGAATAGCAGTTTCTACTCTTGAAAATAAGTCCGTGGATCGAACCACTGACCGTACGATCGGAAGTTCTGACCAGCGCCGTAGACCACTCGGCCAATTTGGCCATCCCGCGACCACTGGAAATAGAAAAAGCCGTATATTCTAGATCAGTCGAAGGTCGGGTGAACGAGTCAAGACTTCAAAATCGTAGTTCCAAAAGTGTGCCAAATCCAAATTATAGGCAAACTCTTGTCCGACAGTTTGCATTTGGCCTTCGTAACGAAGGAGGCGTCCATTTTAACTTAGCAGAGTTATATACGTAGTAAGCGGTTTTTCACCGTTTATCCGCATTGTGTATGCAACATTACATTTTGCTAAATTAATGCGTCCTATGATCGTTTTTGAAAAATGTTACTGGAGAAAACTCTTTCAAATTCAAAAAAATTGCAGGTTTTTTCTTTAGCCATAAACTGAGCAATCTTGAGATGTTCATCTTATGTACGTAAGACCAACCCTCTTTGGTAGAAATAGTTTTTCTCTGTCTTTGAGGAAACTCGGCAGCATATCTGCCATAAAAGTTTATGTTTGAAAGTTTAACCCGCCCTATATAAGTAACGTACGGTTGCAGTAGCTAGATCATAAATTTTTATGACTGCACACTATTGCTGTGGGTTATATGAGGTTTTTGCAGTTTTTTGCGGACTAAAGTTCCCGTAAAAATTTTGATGTTCACTTTTAATTGAGTTGTCTTAGCGCACCTGCGTGCAGGCGACTGTGCAATTGTAGCGTGAGCTGCAATGTGTTTTGCTTGCAGTTTAGCATTTTTGAATTCTGTGATTTCCAGTTTTCATATTTTGATTATTTTAATTTTTTTGAATCAGTTTTCTCCAAATAAATTGTTTCGTTTTTGTAACATGTCTGTGTACTCTTATATATCAGCAATTTCTATATTATTGATAGTTTCCGCACCTCCCCCTCCCCCGGCCTTTCAGGCACTTTACTCTGTTAGATTTCTTTAAGGACAGCTTATCTTTTTCTCAATTACTTCAATGTTTTTGCAATGTTTTTCATTTCATTTCCATATCCTGTGCATAGGCCCTGTCATTGTTTTTTGTTTTTAATTCAAATTTATCTGTTTTTCCCTGTAAAATACCTGCTAGTTTTGATTTACCGTTTCTCCCACCCCACGTGTGGTTTGTAGGTTGGACAATTTATTCTACGGTAGTGTTGATACAGGTGGCTGTGTTTATTTTTTGAATATATATTGCCGCCGCCGCAATTTTGTTTGTTTGTTGAAAAGATTTTTTGGAAAGTTGGAAGTTGTTTTTAAGCCCGGCCAAGCCAGCCTTGTCTAGCACCTTTTTTGTTTATCAACAATTTCGGTGATTAGGCTTAGCTTTTTGGTTGGTACACACTTTGTCTCCTGCTAACATTAATTTAAACTCTTTAACCGGGTAATTGAGTTAAGTGAAGCAGAGAGTGTCTAAAGGGTTGATAAAAAAAGAGCTGTAGTTTTTAAGCGTTGCAGTTTTTCATTTCTTTTAGGTTTAATTATTTATTATATATATATAATATACTATAAAAATATATAATGTGCATTCGTCGAGACACTTTTCTACTGCACGTTGAACTGACCTGGAAAACGCTATAATATTTAAAGTTTTTTATGTTAAAGTTTTCAATTAGGCGCATTCGTGGTATATATTTGATCTGAAATTGAATGAATCTCTATAGTTTTTAAGCATTTTTTTATTTAAGATGATAAAAATTTGTCAAAATTATCCGTATATATTTATCTAAAAACTGAAAGTTGAATATTGCAAAATGTACGTCCGAAAATTTTTTCTGAAAATTTCAAAAAAGTTGGCGTTTTCCTTAGAGTTTTAAGCTCAAAATTGTTCTTAATGGATGATTGACGTCGCGAAGGTTCCCACAATTTTACGAAGGAAATTCTATAGAACCCTCCTCCCCTATCCTTTCTCGAATTTTTTGATCATTTCCATTTGTCGGTTTCCGGTCCTCTGGAGTTGATTTTGAAACTTGAGGAAAACTCTTTGGTTTTGACTTTGGCTTTGTTTGGTCTCTCTCTTTGTTGTTAGAGTTAGAATTTCCTGTGCCTGCTCTCCCTTCCTACCTACGCAACGCGGGCTTGACTTAAACCTAAAAAGCTTAAGCGGTTTGCTTCTGCTACCGTTTCCTTCCGTTCTACTCTTTACTCTAAGATTCCCTGATCAAGTCTTTTGACTTGAGAAGTTGGCTTTTTCCTCTTTTGAAGCAGAGGTTTGGGTGGTTTGATAGTTTATCTTTGAGGGGGGGGGTCAGGGGAGGGTAGGGTAGACTGTTATGGCTTGCCTGTGGGTAGGGGCGCTCTTGCTTCGTTTCTTGTTTGTCTCATTTTTGCTTTTGTTTCAATTGTTTTTTAAATCTGAAATCGGAATAAAAGTTTCGTTTTCTTAATCAAGAGACGCGCCGTGACTGAGGCTGCAGTTTTCTTGACTGTGGTCAAATTTGCCGAATTTCTTCACTTCGTTTTAACTATCTTTGATCCAACTTTGCAATTTTGGAAGTGGAAAATGTGTGAAGCCTGTTCAAGTCGTTACCTACTTTCGTTACTGATTTTAATTAAAACAAGGAAAATAAGTTATATATATATCTGAATAAATATATGAAGTACTCATACTGCGGAAACTGATTTCTCAGTACAGCTTAATTCATGTTCATATATTGATCCGTTTAATATATTAGTGTTTTCCATAAGTGTATTCTGATAGATAAATAAATTTTACGGTTGGTTTGTGCCAGCCAGTCAGTCCATTTAGGGTCAAGTCTGTCGATAAAAACGAAATTTCGCTTTGTTTGAACTTCGTCGCACCAAATTGGGTAGTTCTAAGCTTATAGATATGGTCTAAATAAAACTATGTACGTTTATCTTTATCGGCAAAACCAGAACCATCTGTTTCGTGTTAACTTTCAATATTCATGTGTAAGCAGGGAACGGTGATAATTTTTGTGTGCTTGCAAAGCAGCAATGATTCATGGAAAGTTTAGCTTACACGTCGTGTAAAGTTTGTTGGGTTTTTCTTTCATCCAAAGCTTTGGCATAACGCTCACAGGTATTATTTAGCATGAAGCTTTTTTCTTCTTGACGCTTTCTGTGGTCGACTTTGGTCTGATTTTGATTTAGTGCAAACTTTTGTTCGTTCATATGAAAGTTTCAGCTTTCATGCAAAGTAGATCCTATTTCAGCCAGCCGTTTTATGGGTGTGAGCAAACTTTTGTATTATATATCTCTTATTCTACTGTGGTTTGGTCGTTTTTAGATATCACATTTAGATTTGTTTGCTACACTTTTGTTTCTGGTAGTTTTTGGACTAGAAATCTTTCAGTGTGCTACGTTTGCACATGCAATTGAGGGCTTGAGACTTTGTTTGTACTCAGGCATTTTTGATGATATTTTTGGAAGGTTTTTGGGGAGCAGCATAGTTACAACCCAAACCCTCCGTGGTAAATGAAGTTTTGAAACCAGTTTATCTTAGTGTTGTTTCTAAAAAACTTTTTAGAAAAACTCATCAGTAGTGGTAGGTATAGTTGAGGCTTGCTTTAACGCCCGCGGCCCGGCCCGGCCCGGCCGGGCTTGTCACTGAAGAGGATTTGCTAGGCTTATCGCATAAGCTTAGGATTAGCTTCTGTAACACAGATCTGTGTATTAGGATCCGATTAGCTCCTCCTGCTTCAGTTATTTTTATCTCGATCATGTGAGTTTTCTATCCTCTCAGTATACTTACGATTCGGGTGCTGGTAAAACCCAGCCCAGCCCCCAGCCCCAGCCTCCAGCCCCGATGGGTAAAACTCAGCCCTCCAGCCTCCAGCCCTCCTAGGTAAAATCCAGCCCAGCCCCAAGGGTAATACCCAGCCCTCATTTTCCAGCCCCAAGGGTAAAACCCAGCCCCCGTATTCCAGCCCCTGGGATATTAGGTTTTTCCCAGCCAGCAGCATGAAACGGTTCATATAAATTCCATTCATGTGAACCAGTTTCTAACAGCAAGCAGTTAAAACTAGGGTCCCGGCCGCCCGGCGCCCGGCACCTTAGTTTTCTGGTTAGCCAAAATACAAGTTAAAATATGAAATATTTGATACTTTTGAAGATTTTAAGGCTCCAATTCGGCGAAACTGTCGTCGCAAGCTGGCAATCCTGCCGGTGAAGGCAGTTAGTTCGACTGGCCGGCCGATCTACAGTGGGCCTGGGCCGGTTTCACTTCGCAGGGTCGGTGAGTCACACTAGCACAGAAGTGCTTTTGTCTTGTTTGCATTTGTTCGAAGCTTGCTAGATGCACACATTTTCATAGAGCTATGTGCAAAATGTAATTAGACTTTGTGAAGTTAAATAAGCTTGAGCAATTGTTTATTTTTGATAGTTACATTTTAACATATGCCTATTTCTTTTAAGATTAAACGGATTAGATTTAGATTAATCCGCATTAAAGAATCAGAACCTTGAATTTAACGAAATAAAGTTTCATCCAGGGAGTCAAAAGAGTAAATCAGGTAAAATTGAATCTCATTTGTCGAATGCACTGAGGCCTAGCCTAACTCTAACCCGGCATTAAAGGTACAACTATTTAAACATAGGTAACTCTTTTTGCCCTTCCGGACGAGAGGTTCTACTTTTTTCGTTCTCGCTAGGGAGATCTACCCGTAGTTTGTCGGTCTGGGGGGAGCCTGCACGTCCTCATTCCCCCCACGTTATCCTATGGCTATTAAAATTTAAACTGGCTGTTTTTCAATCCTCTTAAAAACTACTGAAATTCAACTATAATTGCCTTTCTTCAAATTGCCTTCACTGGTCGGACAGCCAGCCTGTGACAGTTTAGTCCGTCGGACTGCAGCCAATAGCCGTCAAGAGTGTTAAATATTTCAGATTTTAACTTACATTCTGGCTAACAGGGGAAATAAGGACCCCACTTTTCTGTGCTTGCTCTCAGGAACTGGCCCAGGTTAATGGAATTAATACAGGGACCTGGACATATGCTGCAGCTGCAAAACGTGGTCAGGAAAACGGGGGCTGGAAAACAGGGGCTGGAAAACGTGGTCAGAAAAACGGGGGCTGGAAAACAGGGGCTAGAAAACGTGGTCAGAAAAACGGGGACTGGAAAACATGGGCTGGAAAACGTGGTCAGAAAAACGGGGGCTGGAAAACAGGGCTGGAAAACGTGGTCAGGAAAACAGGGGCTGGAAAACAGGGGCTGGAAAACAGGGGCTGGAAAAAAGGGGCTGGAAAAAGGGGCTGGGTTTTACCCTTGGGGCTGGGCCGGGCTTTACCCAGTGGGGCTGGCAGTCGGGGCTGGACTTTACCCAAGGGGCTGGAGGCTGGAGGCCGGGTTTTACCCACCGGGGCTGGAGGCTGGGGCTGGGGGCTGGGCTGGCTTTTACCCACACCCTACGATTCGGGTTTCTAATTCACTCTGACAATGATTAGCTGTAAATCTTTCTGGCAGTCTTTTTTCGCATGTGCAGTCCTTCTATTAGTTGATTAATATATAATTAATTAGTATATATATATATATATATATATATATTTATATAAAAATCAGAAAGAAGAAGAAAGTCATGTACCACCGAAGGTCCGAAAAATTCGGACCTCCGGTGGGACTCGACCCCACGACATATTGAGCACTAGGCAAACGCTCTGCCGACTGAGCTACGGAGGCACAGTCTCATCAAGCTTTGTCGGAATTCGTGTACCAATGTATATGACCAATGTATATACTTGGAGCGGCACTATATGCGTCCCTTTTAGGTCAGGTCAAAGGACAATATCGCTTCCCTCCTTTACTGGGGATACATATAGGATTAGTGTCACTAGAGATATAAGATTTGGGTGAGGACTTTATACCCCCATGGGCTTAGGATTTCATGACGGGAGATGCGACTGCTCAGCTAACAGCATTTTTACCTTATTTATGCATTATTTTAGGCAAATTAGAGATTTTCAGAAAAACTATTGCTCTAGAAAAAACTAGAAAAACCCTCTACCCTATCCCATACGTATATATATATATAGTATATACGTATGCTTATGACCTATTATGACAGGCCTGTACATTTTTTATAAATTTAAGAAAATTTGTATATTTATTCTTTTATGTACAATATACTTAGGTTATCAATTTGTCGTGTTTAATTTTGCTTTTAATTGTATCTACTTATATATCTGTGATCTGAATTTCTCTCTTGTTTTTTTTCTGAATGGCATTAACTCCAATTACGAGTCCAGTTAATTACTTTATTTTCATTCTTGATTAACAAATTATGAATTTATCTCATGGCTTGAGCTTTCTCAAGGGACGTCGTGGCCACTATGATATGAGTCGCAGCTACACTGAAGAGACCAGGTTGGTTTTTTGACAAAACTAATCTAAAATTTTATATTAATTATATAATTAATTTAATTTTTAATTTTGTGTTACGTTGCGAGACGTGTGCGTATAAATGACTTGATATTATGTGATTAAGTACGAACACGTTCCCGCATTCAAGTTCATAATGCTTTTACCACAAATAATGAATAAGCTGTGTTTCCTAACCTTGTTTAATAACGTGATATACCCTTAGCCCTTATACGTGATATAAGTTATATAAATTGTGCAATTAGTTAATATACTTGATCAGTTTAAGGTGGTGATTCCTTTTGGGCACATATTTTTGGTTGACGGTTCAAATCAAGTTGAAATTTGATGAAACTTTCCAAAATAAGTTCTTCTAGCATTCTAACACCCTCCGCGCAATCCCGCTTCAAAACTTTTACGTCTCCGTTCAGGGCGGTTTTTGCCAATTTGTGACATTTAGGCAGTAGGTGCATAGCTATAATTGTATGCATTCGAAAGATCTTGTCGAGCTCTACATTTTTGCTTTTTGAAGCTCCTTTCTAGCATTTCTCTATAGTGAGATATAGCTGATTTTCTTATTTTGGCGTTAAAAACTGGTCATTTTTGCAGAAATCAAATAATCCGCCATTTCTTGAGCTACGCAAGCCGTAAAATTAAACAATGGGTGTCAGTTTGAAGGTCTCGTCGAGGCCGATTATCCTTGATATTATAATCTTCTAACTGCTATCCCGTACGCTGCAATCTTAAAAAATGTAGTTTTTGCAAAAACATGACCAAATTTTTTCCAGCGATTGTGGAGCATTTACTATGCAAGCTGGAGGGTTGCCACTTACTGGACGTGTTTTACACAAAAATACCCAGGGACCCTTTTTTAGTTGCCCCGATTGCTGCTTTCTAGCTAAAGTTGTAGCTTGCCAAAATTGGGAAAAGTAGGCAAAATCCGGGTTGCGCTTACATTTTAGTTAATTTCTTTATAACGAAAAGCGATTTCATAATAATTAAAAAAGGGTCCCCAGCTATTTAATAGTGGAATCGAATGATATGGCTGACGCCTCATGAAAAAATTTACTTTAGTCTGCAAAAAATCTGGAAAATTAAATTACTTCGAAAATGCAGTAAAATAATTTCCAAGAACTAAAGTTATGTTTACTGTATTCAATAGAAAGAGAAAATGTTAACCTCCATTTCGATATAAAATTGGCTTCTTAACTCCAAGGAATGAATGAGTAATAAGGGTTCAAAGTTGATGTCTCTAAAAGGAATCACCACCTTAAGCAGATTTTTGTCTCTGTGCGCATTTGAACACAGCTCCAAGGAATTCATAGAAAAATTTTAATTTTTGAGAATACGTATTCATGTCTTCTGTTTTCAGAGTCGTAGAGAACGAATTTGAAATTAGTTTCTTTAATTTTACTTTGCGTTAACTTAGGAGAAGTGTTAAATGCGTAAGAATATGCATGTTCAAATCTGTTGGAGTTTAATTTAATGTAATTTTAAAATACATTTACTTCAAAATAACATTAAACTTGATTTGCTTTCTTTAAAAATGATTTTAGACGTTTTGAACGTGTGACACAATTTTAGAAAATTTAGAAGTTTTGTCAGTAGACGTTTCGTGGGTAGACGTTATGAACGTTAGACGTTTTAACTTCAGACGTTTTGAACGGACACCGTTCAAATCATGTGCCTACGACATTAGCTGTGAATTACAGATTTCCAACTGTAGGCGTTTTGTTTTTTCCATCATATATTTCCTGTTTCCTTATTCTAACTCCCTCCCATGATATTTTTTTTAAAACTTTATTGAATAAATCAATCAGAACGCTTACAGGGCAAAATAATGCAAATAATGGGAGTTGCCCTCTCCCAATTAGTAACAATTACAACGTTAGTAACCAAACAGGATTAGTACTGATAACGTCATTATCTCTTTTCAAATACTGTTCGCAAGTGTTCTTTAATAATTTCTTCTACAGAGTGTCCAGGAAACTGTATGGCCTGTTCACAGCTTCTCGATGTAAGCGGTTTGAAGAAAGGGGCATTGTGGGTATTGTTTCTGGTCATTGGCGATATCTTCGGCATTCTGGGTGGTAGGCGAAATGTAACTAGGAGTTTGTCGTCACGCATAAACACTTTCCTATTATTATTATTATTACTAAGTTCCCTCCTAGTAGTTGAGCCCACCGGCTGACCTGGGGGTCGCGTTGTCAGGCTCAGCAGTGGTGGGATGCTCTTTAGGTTTTGGGAGGAGTTGTTTCGCAAATGGTAATTGTCTTGGACAGACCACTGTCGACGCTGTAACGGCTGTCTACGCGTAAATGGAATCATATAGTGCCGTGGATTGGCAGACCCACCTCCTAGTTTGGCAAAGGCGGTCTGCTGTTGACGGCGTGGAGGCGGGGGTTTCCATCTGCCATGTTGATGCTCAGTGGGGGTCATCGATTTATTTGAAGGAGGGCCTCTTAGGTGGCGGTACCATATATCCGTTGATCCTTTGATAGCCGCAGAGATACACCTCCTCCGTATACCTTTCAGTCGTT
>JASAND010015178.1:0-19897 GCA_030248195.1 Trissonchulus latispiculum | reverse complement strand
AAGCTGAAAATACCACATAGTGAGCCAGTCACAAGATGTCTAGGCGGTCCCGAAAATCTAATCGAAAATGTTTTCCACTGAGCGAGTCACGAGTAACAGCCAGTCAAAATCTAAAAAGCGGCAAAGATCAACGGATTTTGAAAATCGAAAAAAAATGGAATAACTCACGCAATTTTCAACCAAAAAAGTTGAAATTTGGTGTATAGGACTTTCAGGCAAGGGGAAAATTTTCCTGAAAAAATCGCGGCATTGCCGTGTCCCAATCTTTCTGGACATATAAAAGCGGCGCCCTTTGAAATCGCACGGGAAATTTCCAAAAAAAATTTTCACGAAAAGAAAGATCTTATTAGTCCGGTTCAGAAAATTAGCTTTATGGTAGCTATCTTGAAGCGTTTTTGAGATATAAAGAAAACAATTTCGCTTTCTACATTTTTTGGTCAGACTTTAGTTTTTCTTTTCTCCCCTCTTCCGACATGTACGGTAACCATCAGCCAATGTGAAATGTAGCCGATAGAAACAACTGAAAGTTGAATCCTTTTTCTCAGTTTTCCGCTTACGTTGCTTCGCTGCAGCTTGAACCGGGGAAACAAAGAAGTTGTCCGTTGCCCCGTTGGAGCGAGTCGGCCCTGTGGCAGTTTTAAATCGTACCAATGCACAGAAGATAGCTACTTGTTGTTTGCTGCATTACAGGGTATTTTTAAGGGCCCCCACCCCGGTAAAAAATACCCTGCATTAGGCATCACAATGTGATGATTATAGCCCGAAGGTGCAACTGTAATCCAGGAAACTGGCCCAGTAAGGTTTCTTCAAAAGCAACTCACCCAAGTTGCCAGAAGGGAACTTGGCTGGTTGAGTGGTTAACTTGGAAGTTGGGAACTCACTTAAATCAAAGTTTCCACAGGCATTGACTATTGTATTGTGGTCAAGCCATACCTTTACTATAGGGACGTAAATTTAGTTTCACTTGCAAACACAGTCTTTTTCGAGAATTTGTTTCTGTTTACTGTGATTTGTTACTGCCACCAGAGATTTGTTCCATGTGAGAACATACCCGTGTCTACCCACAAATACAGCATATACATCTTTGCAGTTTTAGTCCGTAGTGATGTGCATCGGATCGGGTCGGCAAATAAAAGTTTAAATAATAATAAATAAATAATTATTTGTCGGACCGATCTTATCCGACCATCCGCCTTGATCATTGAGTTGAAAAAAACCCAGGAATAACTGGCATTAAGGTAGGACTGTGCAATGTGAAAGACAGCTTACACGTTAAATTGGCTTTTTTCATGAAAATTTAACGAAAATGAGGAAGGACCCTTCTGCAAGCTTTAAATAGGAAAAATATTGTACTCAGCCCAGCAAACAATGCATTAATTCAAGTATTTTCAGTAAATATGTAGGTCAGGTAGGTTTGGATTTAATTATGGTGGTTGTTGGAATCTAGCTGGACTCAAGCGATCCGATCCGGACCGATCCAACAGTAATACCGATCCAACTCGATCCGATCAGATCCACATCACTAATCCAAGGCAGAAAATTGGCAGTTCGTTTTCAGGAATGTTGCTGAAAGGGGTGTTTCTAGAAACTCCCCTCCATCCTGGGATGTTTTTTGGCAGAATATAATAAAAGTAACTGTCTTTTTGGATTTTATTTTGCATGGAGAAACGTAGAAATTTCGTAATTACAATACACCTTGTGTTTCGCTGGAAAATAGACATAATACGTCTTCGATGAAGCCTGAAACGGATTGGAAATTTGGGCAGGTCCAGAAAAGGAAGACCAAAATCCCGGGAAGGGAGAGGGTCGGTGTAGAGAGGCTACCCCCTATAAAATTCTCTACAGAAAGTAATAGAAGAAAAATTTATCCCTACAGAAGGTAAATGCTAAAGTCCTTTTCAAGCCTAAGTGTCAGTAATAAAAAGATTTCAAAAAATTGTTCAGTTTTTGTCTGCCTGGTTTTATTTGGTTTTAAAATAGATGTCCTGTCGTATATATAGTATGTACTTCTTGTAGAGTGAGCATATTCCAAATTAAGTTGACCGGATTATTGCAAATGGCGTAACAGATCATTAATTTTCCGTTTTGAGGGCTCCTCAATATTTTGTAATGTTTGCTCGTGCTTCCGAGAGAAGTTTTTCTTGCTTCTATTTCCGTAGAGGCGGCTTTCTCAGCCTACCCGTAACTTGTGAGCTGAAAATACTCAAAAGCTCAGTCTTAGCTCCAAAGTAGACGATTTTGGCGAAGCCAAAATTCTGACGAAAAATAGCAAAACTTGGTTTTTTCTGCACCTCAAGGTGAGCTAGAAAGAAGCCCAAAAAGTGAGAGTGGGGAAGTGGTCCGGTGCGGAGCAGATCCGCAGAGTGGGGGTGTGAACCATATCCTTCCCTTCCTGTAGCCAGTTTCATAAAAATGTTCTAGAGTTCTCGAGTCTAGTAGCTAAACTACGCTGGAAGTTTTCGAGATCCGCAAGTCGCATTGAAAGTCACGCTGAAAACGTTCTCGAGTTCTCGAGTCAAGTTCTTTGGTCGATTTTGACCAGAGAAAATTTCGCCAGCTTGATACCTACTCGAGACTTTTTTGAAAATCAAAATTTGTAAATTTTTTCTTCCTGCTTCAATAACTTGTATAATTGACTGAATAAATCACCATAAAATTTTCCGTAGATACTTTTACTTATAATTTTTAATGGAGAATAGGTTGTTGTTACTGAAAACAGACTACTCGAGAACTCGAGACGGTTTTTTATGAAACTGGCCTGTTCTACTTAGACCACAAAGTGTATGTGCTACTGAAATGACCGTTAGTTGTTAATGAGCACAAAATAAATTTCGCCCCACACGTGTAAGATCTTCACTTGCTCACTACCCCCGATTTGTTATAAAGAAATTATGAAAAACGCCTGCCTGCAGTCACTAAGGCCGAAGCCTTAGTCCGACCGAACAGGAGAGAGCCAATGGGCGCTGTTGGCTACAGCACCCATTGGCTCTCTCCTGTTAGGACTTAAGGCTTCGGCCTTAGTGACTGCAGGCAGGCGTTTTTCATTATTTTTTTATGATTAATGCCATGTATCCTTCGTGGATCCGCCTGCTGGCCCGCGTCTACCTCATTTTCTTGATGTAACCCTAATTTGTTTGAAGGAAGACAGTAAGCAGTTGTCTCTTTATAGAGAATCAGTTGACCGCCGGCCAGTTGGTTGGCTGGACAGAACTTGATTAGGTAACTTCCTGTGAGCTCTCTTTAGGCTTTTTGGTCTTCCCCCCTGCTTAGGTTTAATCTAGCGTTAGAAGAGGGACTCATTTCTGGCCGGTCGGTCACTCATATGGGAAATCTTTTACGTAACCTTTTGGTCATTAAGGAGCTCTTTAGGAAGCCCCTGTTCCCCCCGACTTTCAGTCACGGTTAGTTGGGCAGACACTGAAAGATGCCTTCATCAAGATGATTTAGTCTTTTAGAGTACGTAGAGTATAGGAATCAATGTGACTATGTTTTGACCAGGCCAAGCCCTTGAAACAGTAGCTGATTTCATCAGGGGTAAAATGAACACACAAGTATCCTCTTGTTTACCAACTGATCTGTGAATGTGTATACAATATAACGTGTGCTATATATATATATATATATATATATATATATATATATATATAAATAAATATATACATACATATACATATATATGTATTTGATTGGAACAATCTGACGTAATTGTCTGCTTCATCTGTCTATGGGCATTTTAGATTTAGTGTGAAAGAAAATATTGAAAAGTAGCTTAGCTTTTAGTTGGAATGTATATAGCATTTCTGATACCACTTTTGACACTGTAGTGAAATATTTATTGGATGTGCCGATGTGTCGTGGAAGGTCATCTGCTAGTGCAAAGAATTAGAAATGGCCAAAATTGTGAAAATGTCTTGTGACTAAAAAGTGTTTAAAAGCTGAAATGTTTAAAAGCTATCCTTGCTGGTTTGACCTTTGTTGACTGTATGGGTTTTGTATTGTGTTTGTAATTAATTTAAAATAAATTATGTACTAATGGCCCACTAAGCATTGTTGTCGCGGTATTAGCTACGTGACTCTGTAAAGCTAAACATTGCTGTTAGTCCAGCGCTTTTTCAGTAACGTACGTATGTAACACATTTACATAGTACGACAAATTATAGTCGACAATGTTCAGATACTTTTCAGTGGATTTTGCACCAAATAAGATTAGAATTAACTGGCCCATTGAGTAGTGGATCTTATGTTTGAATGAAAAACGAACAAGTTCCTGACAGCAGTTAATCCTAATCTGATTTAGATGCAAACTGGAGTTTCTCACATTTGTATCACACAAATGTACTGCAGTATGTATCGTGATTCTTTGATAGATGAGTTGTTGTGTCGCTTCCTTGGGCATTCGGTTTTTCACGTCTATACCCCCTTGCTTGGGAGCAGCTTTACACGTATTCGTGTCAGGCAGACTGTATTATTCTGTAGCCAATTGTTGATACTCGTACGTACGTGGTCAGGGAGAAATAATGGTGGAAGTTTTCGATAAGCTCCCATTGACAGATCGATCTGGGGGATTTTTCTGGTTTGGGGGGGGGGTGCAGTTTCACAGGGCTGTTTCACGCAGCGTATGACGTCCTTCAGTGCTGGTGCTTTCATTGTCCAGCTCTGCTAGCGGTGCTGACTTGGCTCCAGGGCCGCAGTTGGCGGAGTAGCGATGATGCGCTGATGGCAGCTGGCTGGGCGAAGAGCCCCTGGAGGAAGAAGAGTTTAGGAGCAGAAGGGGCTGGGGTGAACCGCCCCGCTGTCCGGGCAAAGTCGAGGCTCGCCCGGAGTGAAGGTCCGGTTCCAGATAGCCACTGTCATCACCGGCCATTCCCGTTTCCCCGCCGCCGCCCACGGGTACCGGGGGAACGTAGGTGGTCACTTCGTACTGACCGGCTACGGGGGCGTAGCCCGGATGAAAGGCGTGCAGGATCCCATCCTGTCGTTCCTTTTCGAGGGCCGCCACGTGAACGGGGGCGTCGTACCAGGGGGAAAAGGCGGCCGCGGTTTGCTGGAAGGTCCGGCTGGGCTTCTCGATCGGGTTGGGTCCACCGCCCAGACCGTTGCTGCCGTTGGGCAGATACTTGTAGTTGTGCCCGTTCATGTGAGAGTAGACCTAAAGCAGATAGACAGAGGCAATACGTATATATTGTGTAGTATGGAGGGAGGACGAAATGTCTAAAAAATCCATTTAATGGGGGGGGGGGGGTGGTTCAATTAATGGGTCAAAATTTAGGTCATTTTTCGACTTTCTCCTGTCTCGCTGATATTTACGTATTTTATGGTCCAAACGGTATATTTTAACGAATTTTTAAAATTAAAATCGTAAGTCGTACGGTTGTCGAGTAATTTCACCTCAAAGTTGAGGTCTCATGTGTCTCAGAAAACTAAAAAAATTTTATTTTTTAGTCTAGTGTCAAAATGGGCAATGCTAACCTGCATTGTCTGGTTCTGGTATCAGAAAGGCCTGGATAAGTTCTCTGACTTTTTGGAATTGGAATTTTGAGTCTTAAGCCTGTAAAAATTTTAATTAATTTTTGAAGATATAAAATTTGAAGCCATTTTAAAATCGGGTCAAACTTTAAATCTTCAAAAATTGATAAAAAATTTTACAGACCTAAATCAAAATACTAATTCCAACACATCACAACACTTGTCCAGGCCTTTCTAATGATTCCAGACAAGCCTGGTTAGCATTGCCCAGTTTCGAGATTTTTTGGCACTACACCACAAAAGTGAAACTTTTTTAGTTTCCCATGTTTAACACATGCGACTGCTAAAAATCGCTAAAAAATGACTGATTGTAGGTGTTTTAAGCTAAAATAGTAAAAATTTAGGTAAAAATCAGGCGAAGCCGGAAAATTTTTTGAAAATTTAGAGTAAAAATGGTAAAATTTGGCAATTTTATGGGGGACTTTTCGTGGGGGGCTCCTCGAAGGGTGGGGAGGGGTCGCCGAATGGGGGGCGGCCCCCCTACAGTAATAAGCCAGGAGTTGGGACAATTTTTCCCGTTTTAAACATTTAGGCTTGGAAAAAACGAGTACGTATATAATATACATATACACTAGCGTATCCAGAAAAAGATTTCGGGGGGGGGGGAATGCAAAATGTGAACCGGGGGGTCTGGGGGCGGAGCCCCCCAGAAGCTGAGAATTTTTCTATTTCGTGACTTTCGTGGAATTTTTACAGAGCATTAGTTGAAATTACAATAATTTTTAAGGCGCAGTGTGTTTTCATGCAACCTAATGATGCAGAAGGTGGTCAAAGTACACCAAATGAGTAAATGGTACTCATTTTTAAGCGCGAAACACGTAATATAACGGTACAATGCACTTATTTCGCGCCGAAGGCGCGAAAATTTTTTGAAAAATGGGCGTTTTACACATGGCTGGAAAAAATTCCTGGGGGGCAACACAATTTCGGGGGGGAATTCCCCCCATTCCCCCCCCCCCAGGCTACGCGCCTGTACATATATCATGGCATCGTTTAGGGCTTTTCAGGTCAGACTTGGATTCCAGAAAAGAATCAATGCCTCGATTGTTCAAGTAAAAATTTTCCGCTAATCCAGAAACTTTGTACTTTCTTAGCTGAATGCTAGGTACATATATAGTTAGTTTAGGTTTGCAGAAGTCGCTCAATCCCCTCGCAAAATGTAGACTGGCTCCGGTTATTTCAAAATTTGAAGTGACTCTGGGTGCGCCTTTACTATTAGTTTTTGCCATTCCTCCTTTGCACTGCGTATATTTCAACGTTAGAATAAACAACCAGTCTTTTTTATAGAAATTAAGAGGAAATGAGCTTTGTAGAAATAAGTATATACGTACCTGCCTGCACTAGCGTAGCCAGAAAAAAATTTCGGAGGGGGCAAGCCAAACTTTTTCAGAAACTAGTGCTGAAACGGAACCGTGGAGGCCGGTGTCTAGTGCAAGCTGGTATTTTTGAGGTATTTTCGTGGAAAATCAGCGCCGCAGACGAAATTTTTTGGAAATATTTATCGGAATTCCTATTTGGTGCTCTAGTTTTTCCTTTCGCCTCCGATTTGGGGGGCATGGCCCGCGCCCCCCCCCCCCCCCCCCCCCCCCCCCCCCCCCCCCCCCCCCCCCCCCCCCCCCCCCCGGCTACGCGCCTGCGTACCTGTCGAAACTTGTAGCTATCTATCAGTCGTGTTCCTGACTTTTGGAGAACGGCCTTCTTGTCTTTTTTGGGAATATACAGAATTTTAGCCTGGGGGGAGCAGTTACACATAAATTCTATAAAATTATCTAAAATCGCCTTTGAAATTTAAATATGATTTCTGCCTTTTTTTGATTCCCGTGGCGTGGGCTTCCTGTAGGGGAAGCCGGGTTGTCAGTTTTGTAACTTTCTGTTTTGGAGATTGAGAAGTTTTCGGCAGCAGCTACATCTCTTTTTTAATTTCACTTGTTAAGCTACGTTTTTATAAAATATTTTTAATTATATATATATATATATATATATTAGGGATCGACCGGAATTCCGGTTCCGGTTCCGGTTCCGGTACTTTTTGGTTCCGGTTCCGGTTCCGGTTTTTGAAAACGTACCGGAACCGGAACCAATTTTAGCGTATTATCAAAAGTGAAATTTTATTAAAATTTTCAGAAATTTTGTAAAATTTCTTTTAACGTTTTGAAAAAATCGCTAATCTCTTTTAAGCAGAATATTATTTTCTCAAAAATTTTCGCCTGCGGTGCTATTGCATTATATACATAACTTGGAATGTTTAGATTTATTAATAATTATCTAGTACCTTATCGTTAATTTATTATTATGAATATTAATTACGTATATGATCAAAATATTACGCACTTAAATATAATTTAGAAATTCTAAATAGAGCACAAGCCCGCCGATTTGATTGCTATTAGCTTTTTGATAGATACTTTAAAATTATTAATTTTGCTAAATTGGAATATATTGAAGCCTTGGCGTAAACCTATGCTATTTCAAAGATTAGTGCACTGTTGCATAATTAAATGTCAGTTTTAGCTCAACTATTGTTTAAATAGTAGGCAATAAGCTTTTCGCTGTTTGTTTTGTATATAAATATAGTGCAGAGTGCAACAAAAATATTAAAAAATTATGGATGGAACAAATAGAAGGGTTTTTAATTATTTGAAGAAATGTCATTATAAATTTGAAAATGCAGATGAAGCTAGCCAAAAAAGAGAAATGCCGCTAGAAGAATTTAAGTTTAATTCAATTTTTTTGAAACTTGTGAAAAATACTTTACTGTTCTTATATGTTTAATGGTAACAGGTTATATATTGCAATCAGCGACAAAAGATCTGCAGAAAAGTGCAAAGATTTACCTTTTACTCAGAAAACTCTAATAATACGTAAAGTAATTATTTAGTTATTAATTACTAGTTCAGGTCACCCAAAATTTAAAACTTGATATTCCAAACAAGTCCAATTTTCGAAGCTGATGCTATCTAAATTCATAGCCAGATACAGCCAAATCTTATAGCATATAATTACGGGAACAGTAATTTTCAGAAAAATTATTTTAATTTATCTATTGACTACAAAGAGAATAAAAGCTCGTTATACTCGCGACAATTTTTTATATTTTGTTTTGAAAATACTGAAACTTTTCTTGTTGCTCTAGTAAAGTCGTATATATATAATTTCTAATTATGACTAGAAATTGTCAGGCAACTCAGATAAAAACTAAACATGTTTCTGGCTTATTTTGCCGAAAGCTCACTCGTATGCATTTTGTGGAATCAATTTCTACCAATTTGTTTCAATTAATTTAATATTCAGTTTAACTAAGAAATTAATTTTTATTTGCCTGCCAGTAAATATCCTTTAGAAGTCAAATTGCATTCGATTAAGTCATTCATCGAAATTCGATTTAATAAAGTAGATAAAATAAAACCCTTTGTCGAGCATGTGCTCGAATAATCATAAACATATATAGACAATATGTTCATAATTTATTCATACCGTGTATATATAATTAATGTTTTAAATTATGTAATTACAAAAAGTTTAACTATATAATAAGACAAAATTCTCATAATAAATTGCAAGTTTCGTATTCGTGCATTGAAATATATAATATACAAAATACAATTTTAGAAAGCTATTACAATGTTGTAGTAGCTACAAAAAAGCGAAAAATCGTAAAAAAAATTGTCCAAAACGTCAGAAAAAATTTTCGATTTTTGTAGTGTTAAAGAGCTGGTTCCGGTTCCGGTTCCGGTTTTTTAAAGCCAGTTCCGGTTCCGGTTTTTTGGAGTTCCGGTCGATCCCTAATATATATATATATATATATATATATATATATATATATATATATATATATATATATATATATACGAATTCGTCAGAATGCGTACCTGAGGTTGTGCTGTCGACTTCTTCCTGAATAAGATCACAGCTAACAGAAGGAGGAAGATAATCAATAAAGCGCCGATGATGATAATAATAATGATCAGCCAATCATTTGATATCTTATCCGACTCGGCAATACTTGTTGCCGTAGACCCCTCTCCATCGGCGGCGCTGTTTGATGCCTGTACTTGAACCTTAAATTAAAATTCATTAATAAATACAACAAATAATAAATATACTTAAACAACATTTCAAAAGTTGATTTTCAGAAAGTTGAATTTTTCAGAGCGATCAAATTTATCCTACGTTATTATCTAAAATTATTGGTGTCATTTAGAGATGCACCGGAGCCGCCACTGCCGGGGCCGGGGCCTGGAAATTGAGGATCCAGATCGAAAATTTTCAAAACTCTTCTTCAACATTGAAATTTTGCAATATTTTCTGATATACAAACGTTACTGTCGTTGTTTTCATTCAAATCGGTGGGAAAACAGACTATTTGTAGCACTTTTTGACTTTCGAAATTTCCAAATTTTGGTCAAAAAATGTAAAAAATTGACAAAATTTTGCTAATTTTTCGCCCCGATCGGGACCGGGGCCTGACCACCGGGGCCAGGGCCTGACTGCCGGGGCCGGGACCTGACTATCGGGGCCGGGGCCAGGCTCCGGTGCATCCCTAGTTTCATTCAAAATTTTTTTTGAAAAGCTTTAAGTATATAGTCCTACACATTGTACAAGCATAAGACCATAACGTTACGTTAGTTTTAAGAATATGAATAGCGTCCATCCATCCAGTAGTGAAATTACTTCTTGTTAGGTTTTTTTTATGTTTAAGTTTTCCGTTTACCTGATACACAATGTAGACCTTATCTCTGGTATTGCTGGCCAGACAGTGATACTGTCCCGTGTCCTCCGGCGTGACGCCCTGAATTCTCAGTTCACTTTCGCTTCCCTCGCTGACAGTGACCATGGTCGTTGTGATCCGGCCCTGACTCTGAATCTGGTGGCTGGTTCGATTGTCATGATACTCCCACCAGATCTTTGGCGTCGGTTGGCCAGAGACAGAACAGTTCAGTTTTAGGGTGCTGCCGGGCGCTAGGTAGATGGGAGAGCCGCTTTTGCTCTTCATGAAGGGCCCGCAGGCGTATTCCTCCAGGGTCAGTTGGTCCCAGCGTTTTCCGTGAATTTTGTCCGGTTTATGGCAGACCGGTGGTTCGGTGAAAAATCGTTTTCGCTCATCCAACTCTCCCGTATTCGGTTTGTAGTAGAGCCATTCGATGAATGGTCTCAGGTAGCAGTTACAGTTCCAGTCGTTGTGGGTGAGGGTTAGCGTTCGTAGGGCATTTAGCTGTTTGAAGGGATCCTTGAAGATTCTGTCGAAATGATTAAAGGACAGATCAATGTATTCCAGACGCATCAGACCCTGAAAGGCGTCCGGGAAAATGTAGGCAATATGGTTGTGAGCAAGATTGATCCGACGCAGCTGATAGGCCCCCGTGAATGCCTGATTCGGCACCTCTTTGATGACATTGCTGCTCAGATCCAGCTGTTCCAGGCTGACCAGCTGTTCGAAGTTGCGCTCAGCGACCAGCCGGATGCGATTCTGGCTCAGGCTGAGTTTATGCAAATGAGATAAATCCTGAAAGGCATGAGATCGAATCGTGCGTATGCTGCAATTTTGTAGGGACAGTTCGAATAGGTTCTCCAGGCCCAGTTTGGCAAAGTATCGACGTTCCTTGATGTCGCCCAGTAGGTTACTGTCCATACGTAGAACCATGGTTTTGACCGGGATCCCGGTGGGAATATCCGTAAATCCGGGATCAATTACGTAGGGATTTGTACAGTCGGTTGTAAAGCGCCCTTTCTCAGAAAGACAGCTGCACCGGTTCGGGCAGGTGGTTGATTGCACTGGTTGTACAATAGGGTTAGCAGTCAGCAAAATAGTGAGCAAAAAGTAATACCAGTAATGTAAATAATGCGTCATACTAGTGGAGTGGGCTAAGAATTGTTGTAAGTAGTGGAAACCTAAAATGGGATAGTATATAGTGGTTTTATATGCTTAACATAAACTTAACTTAAGGCTAGTAGTGGTTTTAAGTATATGCTTAACATTACCTACGCTTAAATTTTTCCAACCGTTGTTGTTATTGTTTGAAAGATCCAAAAATGTTTAAAATAGAAACCTCACTTTATCTTAGAAATTTAGAGAGTAGATATCATCGGGGGGGTATGTCTAAGCCTTCCTTAGAAAAGATTCTGACGCTTTGAAGGGTAGTCTTGTTACCGCCTTCAACACAGATGACACTTGAGCTTAGCTCTTACTCTGTCAATATCTTGCATGGGAGAGGGGGAAAGTCTGACACATTTTACTGAGGGGTACGGGACTTGGGGAAAAAACCAGAAGGAATTCCCTATTCTATCATAAAACGATGCCGCAAGCTTACGTAGCTCAATCGACCTTTTTTTAATCCCAGATAAAAGTTTTCTGCTTTTGATTAGTTGAAATGGGATTTTATTGAGAGGTAAAGACAGATAATGCTAACTGTGTGAGCAAAAAAATGGCATGACGTATCAGTTTTATTTAAAAAGATTGCTTTGCTAGTTGCTACTAGCAGTTAGTCAGATATAAAATAATGAATTAGATATATGTTCTGAAGAGTAAACGAGGTTCCATCCATTACGCCACAAGATTAAAGTTACATTTGGTTGGCAAACATTCCTCGACTACTAAAAACAACGGTCAGGTAGCTTCATGAGGAGAGCGGGACCCGACCTCCGAAAAAGTCTTGCAATTTCTCGTAGAGTGACGATTAGAAAGATGGCTTGAATGGATATGGGATGCATTTGCATAATTTGAACTGAAAGTTTGTGGATTAGATAGAAGTTAGAGTTCGATTTGGCCAAGTGACGGATCTTCATAGATCAGATATTTGTGTCAGACATGTATCAAAGTATAAATGTTTAATCTGATCAGTTCTGCTACATGCCTGTCGCCTATTTATATACAACTTGAAAAAAAATTGCGGTTGCAGTAAAGTTTTTTAAAATTTAAAGTTTTTAGGCTTTTTGTGAAACAATCTTGCCTGTGTGGTGTACGGATGCTAAGTTTAAAATGCTGAGTTGAAGTAAAATTTTTTAGGCTTGTCGTGTAACTACCCTGCCTAAGTTTAGAAGGTGTTGATGTTTTGAGCGGTTGACACCCCCTTTTAAGCTGAATAATGGATGGATCGTCAGAAATGTCAGTTTTTAAAACTTTTAATGCTAATGATTATCTGGGGTTGAATGTCACTACTGCGCTGTGCGTCTCACTCACAAAACTGCGTAGCGAAATGAAAAAGCCACCGATAAGCAATTAAGGTTCAAGTGCAGCTTTGCGCTTTACAAAGTGTAACCTATCGTGCAAGAATTTACCGTTAAATGCGCTTCAGTTAGAAAACAGTTTGTTGACTCACAGTCTAAAGTCGTCGGTAGATTTTGCTTTTTTTTCTGGGGAAAAAACTTCTCAGCTTATATATTATATAATTTTGAGAAATATTTTCTAATGTTTATATCTATTGTGATGTTTATGCTAAAACTTTGGGAAAATTGCTTTGGCAGTCTCGGCAACTGACTCCTCTCACACTGTGTAACAAATCGAAATTTTTTGAGTGAAGTGTACGCATGTGTACGTACGTACTTTTCCTATTTGCTTGTTCATGGAAGAATCATGCAATTTTTTACATTTACGAGAGTATGTAAAGCCGACAAACGTTTCTAAAGTTGCAAACTTTTGTTCAATAAAGTGCGACGAACTTGTTGTTATCTAATATTATATATAGTAATTCCTGTGGTTTGTCCCTATCAAGAGACAGTTGGAGATTTGCCATTTAAAATATGTTTAGGTGGATATAGAGGTGTGTAAAAATAGATGCCGAAAAATTGCGTAAAATATTTCTATATATATATAGGTATTAGGTATGCCACTATCGGGGCGGTACGTATTGAAAGTTCAATCGAATCTAACATTCTTTGTCCAAAATCGAAAATAAAATTTTCAAATTCTAAAAATTTAGACCTTTCTTAATTCTTGCGAAAACTAAGGATTTGCAACCATTTATCTTATCTCTGATTTTTAAAATTGCCAGGTTTTGGCCAGAAATTCTCAAAAAGGTTACAACGAAAGCTACAACAAAAAGAAAAGCTCTAAAAATGTTGGCCTTGGTGCATCTCTATCTTTTATTTATGTAATTTATCTTCTGGTTACAACAGGTACATATCAGAGATGAAACCGGGTCACTATTTGCTGACCCGGTGACCCGGTCGACCCCTGACCCGGTGACCCGGTAATTTTGAATACTCAAGTTTAAGCTTGGAAAAATTAAAAATACTTATATTGGGGTGCGATGAGTGTTTTTTACCTTTTTTGACATTTTTGGCGTCAAAATAAGAAGTCGGGCAAAATTTTTGCTTTCCTTAAAGTACTAAAATTGGAAAGTAAATATTGTAAGTAAGCCGGAAAAAATCAAAACTGATTTGCACGATATCGCACTCAATGTGATGTGAAGTAAACTACATAGCTTTTTGAATCAAACAAATTCGCACAAAATATTTTGGCAAAGTCATTACTTCATCTAATTCTGATCATGAGCTTAACCTTAGCAGTTCTGTGTTTTATCATTATTTTAGCAAAATATTTTTGTTGTTGTATGGTTAGTGGTTTCACTCAGCGGAAAAGTCTTTGGAAAGATTTTCGCAAATGGCTAGGGGCTAGGATTCAGACAATATATTCTATAAATAAAAACAATCACAACTCCATTAGTTCCTTTAAGGTAGTAAGCCATAACAATTAGAAAAATGCAAAGCAAAACTCAGAATCACTAAACCTTGTTTTGCCGAGATTTTCCGTCTTACCCACATTTGAAACACAGTCTGACCCCCTCCTTCAAGAAATGATAGCAGCGGCGAAAAATCACTTACAGTAGATGGGAAATGGAGAATATTGTATTTTTAAATAAAAATTTCAGACTCCCATGTAATAATTTTCATTTTCTAGTTAAGATTCAACGCAATCATTATAGTTTCAAGCCTAGATCTAAGCTCGACAGGTCATCACAAATATTATGAGGACACTACAGCGACAAGCATTTAAAAAAACTACACAATTAAGTTAACAATATTTCTATTGCTAGTTTTTTGAGTACTTACATATTGAAGTCTGAGTTGGTAAAAACTGGTAAAAACTCTGAAAAATATGCTATATCAGTAAATAATTCCCCCAATTAAAAATACCGGGTCAAGACCGGGTCAGAGCTCGTGACCCGGTGACCCGGTGACCCGGTCCATATAGTGACCCGAACTGACCCGGTGACCCGGTGACCCGGTTTCATCTCTGGTACATATTTCTGTGTAATACAGAAACCGGGTATATATATATTATCAAGAACTTGTTAGCCTAATTGAGCAGGACAAGGCTCCTTAAAAGTGCTTATTCCTTTTTGATATATAATTCTTTAGCCTGCGTGGCAAGAAAACTATATGATCATTTAGCCATGGAATAGCTTTACTGGCTCATTCATGTTTCATGAGTTCCTGTCACCTTAGTAATAAATAAATTTCTTACCTTCCCATACCTGTACGTCAGTCTTATTAGCGGGCAATGTTAGAGCGAAGAGGCTAGTACACTAACTGTAAAGGCTAAGGAAGGACACAGTACTACTTATATTATATATATGGACAGGTGTACACATGAAGAAACCCTTATATTGTAGGGAGAAAATCTCTTGCCCTGAAAATAGGAGGACAGAGATTTTCTGTTGGCTTGCAGCAGAAATAAGTAAGATTTATAAAGACAGAAAACAGTCTTTTTTTTCATTTTGGCACAAAATCCCTTTTGTTTTTGACAAGATTAAAAGTTTTGTGATTATCGAATTGGCAATTAGGTTGTCGGCAGGTGCAACATTTGGGCATCTTTGCAAGGAAGTTTGTGTGATATATGATCACGAGGATTACTGTTACTGTAGAGTTTTCCAGTCTGATTCGAAAATAGATTAAATTAGAGAACCTACCTCTGTTCCTGAAGCCTGTAATAGACTTGTTGACTCGTACATAGGGTACTGAGGCAGCAATATTGGACCTTGTTTTGCAGTGTGAAGTTTGACTATACGAGTCTTAGTAAACGTGCTGTTGCCTGACTTTTGACTACTAGGATAAAACTAAACTACAGGTGAATACCGGTGGTGTGTGATGTTGGAGAAACGGAGGATCCTGACCGACTAAAAGTCAATTTCACGATTACAACGGTTTATTATAATTTCAATAAAACTTGATGACAAATTAATACGAAATATAACCTTGAGAAAACCACATAAACTTTGACAAAACCAGAGCAAATATTAAAATTCCGGCAACTGCCGACAGAGCACAAAGAATTACCCAACTTAGCCAAAATATTTCTCCCCCAAAGACTCTACCCAACCTGCTCATTCGCAAATCCCACTACAACTAACTGCGACAGACAACCCAATAATGGCGAATGTCAACTATTAGCTAGCCAGACCTATGAATTTAGACAGAAGTGATGTAAAATCATTGAACGTTTGTCAGAATATAATATTAATTCACTTAGGCTTAGCAACTCGAGTACAATTTATATCTTTCCTGTCGGTGCTAACTTCACAGCAGTTTCGGCAAAATTTTGCTTAATTTAATGCACACTTCAAAAGGCGAGGAATTGGATTTTTAGGTATATAATCATTAGTGAGACAATTTGATGAGCATTACTGTTGTGTCTGGCTAAGCAAGCTATGATCAATTTCATAGAATATTATGATTGCAGTTGATGGCAAGAAACAGTCAAACCAGAGAAGGCTTGATTTAAAAAAAAGACACGGGTCTTAAGCAGTTAACAGTTCCCTGGCGCAGTCCCCCCCTCCTCTTGGGTTTTAGGTTCATCTCAATTAGGCGCGAGGTTAGGAGGCCTACGTACCTATACTCTGCTTCTCTCGCCTTGCCTTTAGCCAGAGTTTAGAGATCTCAAATTGAATTTTTTATGGTTCAGGATATAGAAAAGGAAAAATCTCATTAGTTCAAGCGTCTTGGTGAAAGCAAGCAGAAAAGTGAAAAGACGTTACGTTAAGAGGAAGGGCAGAGATTTTATTGAAAAACAGGGGTGCTGAAATTAATGCTGTAGTTGTTTGCGTTAGCAAAGTCTTTGGTCGCGACCCCGCTTCTGGTCTGCATCATTTTTAAGGTTTAGGGTTCCCGCCATCTCACCCCTATCTCGGCCTTTCTTCCTATAGTCTTGTTTTCCCTTAATTTCTTTGCTTCTCCTTGGGAAATTTCTTTTGGAGGCGAAATGAATAAATAACTAGAGGAAAATCTAATATGTACGTATATGCGTGGATATATGATTTCTAATTGGTAACTGGTACTCGTTATAACATTAGCTGAAGAGCACCAGTGCAGTAGAGTCTAGAGAAGGGGCTAAATGACAGAAATACAGAAAAAAATCAGTAGATAAAACTTTCCAATTAAGATTGACGAAAAAATCGAGAGCAGAAAACATCAAAAAGTATATATATTATAAATACGTTCGTACGTAAGTGTACGTATTTGACTTAATATACACTGTGAAGGAGGACTTCTCATATAAGCTTAAATGGAACTGGGAAAAATAAATGTAGATTTTAAGCTTCCTTTTCCTTTCATACCCATCTATAATTTTTGAAAGCATAGATTTGTCAGTCAAGCTTTTCGCTTTTTTTCCTCTTTGATCTCCTGTCCCACTGTGCGCCATATGACACTGACATATAGCTACGTATAGCGATAATGTGTCTTACTGTTTAGCATATAGTTAAGTATTATTATGTACGTATGTATATATGTATGGATTCAGTGACAATTCATGAAATGAGCTTAGTATCAGCTGGGAGCCGTTAATGCTTAACTTTGGAAACTTTTCCAGTCTAATTATATATATATATATATATATATATATATATATATATATATATATATATATATATATATATATATATATATATATGGGTTTTCCCATGAAAAATGGACAGTCGAGAGCACAGAAACGAGAAGAAAAACTCTTAAATTACAATTAATAGAGATTGAAAAATAGGAAATGGAAAAAACAGATGACAAATGAAAACAACTTCGTGTTGAGAGGATGTCAGCTTGATCTCGATGGATTGTCTTTATGTACAGTTCAGTGTAAGTGTTCAAGGGCCTATTTCTTTAAAGATTAAAATGGTCGGATTAAACGGATTAAAAATTAGCCGGATTAAAATTTTAATTTCTATTTCTTTAATGCAGGATTAAACGGATTAAAAGGATTAAAATTAACTCGTTTAATCCGACCATTTTTAATCCGCGGATTAAACGAGTTGATTTTAATCCATTTAATCCACCATTAAAGAAATAGCGATTAAAAATTTTAATCCGCCAACTTTTAATCCGTTTAATCCGCGTACCTGCACGAGGATTAAAAACTAGTTGAAAATGCAGGCGGAGGATTAAACGGATTAAAATTAATCTTTAAAGAAACAGCGATTAAGTAGGTCGGATTAAAATTAACTCGTTGATTTTTTAATCCGAAGTGTGAATAAAGAAACAGGATTAGATTAAAATTTTAATCCTAGGTGCATTAAAGAAATAGGATTAAATTTAATCCGTTTAACTCGTTTAACTCGCTGGATTAAATTGTAATCCGTTTAATCCGAGGTGCTATTTCTTTAATGCGGATTATTTGTAATCTAATCCGTTTAATCTTTAAAGAAATAGGGCCTAAGTGTTTAAGGAATGTACGTTGGAAAGAGACTAAAAAACTTTAGAATGCATTCTGGCCGGGCCGAATGTTTACTAAAATGCTGGAGTGAACTGTCTAAAATCTCTAGTTGGCTCAGTTTTAGGTGTGGTCAACAGAAAATTCAGGTTTTTGAAACTCATGCATTATATAAATTTAATAGTTGTTGTGGTTATTAATGATGGCTTTAAACCAAATTATCCAGTCCCGCTAGGTCTATAACTATCATCTGCGCTTTCGGCTAGTGGATTTACTTGTATGTGTGAAGTAAAACAAAGTAAGCAAGCGAAAAGCGAAGAGTAAACAAAAGTTTAAGTCTGAAATTCCATCCTTTGCGTAGGATATGAATAATATCAACATACAGTATATATATATATATATATATATATATCAACAACAAAATGGTTTTGTTGCTTTTATATGCCGCCGCATCGCTGTAAACATTGGCTCCAAAGGCTCTGCGTGGTGCCAGTTCTGTATTGCAGTCAGTAGAGAGCAACTTTAATGAAAACTGGCAAAAACTATCATATTTCGGAATTTGTATTCTTCTCAGTAGTTGCAGCAAACTTAGCATAACATAAATGTTTGCGTTACTACAGATATGCAGTGTTTTTATAAGACTATCTTATGCTGTATTTTTAGTCTCTCAAAAATACACTGTTGCCCAAATATTTAATGGAAGTCTTATCTGAAAATAGTTACACAGATATTGCTTTCAATACGTATATACGGGATTATGAAAAAGCCTACCCCTTTTAACAAAACCGACTAAAAAGTTTTGAGAGTATAGTTGTAAAAGTTTTAAAAACTTTTCAGACCTCACCTGCTGTTTTTGCATTAGCCGCATATAGGAGTGGAGTTTGAGTGAATTGCTTTTTCCGTCGCTATTTTGCAAACTTGCCCAGCGTTGTCAGGAAACAGGCAATTATATCATGGATAGATTGGAATGAAAAAATAGTGTGAGAACAACTATCTCATAAACATGAAATTCTTAATTTAATTTGATAAAATATTTATTAAATTTAATTAAATAACTGTATTATGACTTTGGTAGGCATAAGTGAAAGAAAATGCACCTGAAAGACAACGATAATGTTAGAAAATGGTGTCTTGTCTTTCATTATCTGAATCCAAAAGATTTCAAAACAACTCTTGTCAAATTATTTTTGCCATCTAAGTGAAACTTTGACATGTATTTTAACTGATAAGTATGACAGAATAACAATGAAGTTTGTATAGGGTTTTGTTCAGTTCATATTTTAAATTTGAATGTTTAGCTTAAAAATTGACATTTGTATTCCTGGAAGGACGCTCGAGGCTTGAATTTCTATTGAACGAAAAGTGAAATCTCTAGAGGGCAAAATTTGACATCCGACTAAATTGTGTTTGAAACTTTAGCTCTTCACCACTGAAATGCTTCTTTCAAAAATGTGAACATTAATTTCATGCAAATGCCTTTTTGGAGAAAATTTGGTTTTCTTGATTGTTTTGACTGTCCTCTCAAGTGAAAAGTTTCAGAAGCAGAAAATATGATACTATTCTTACCAACTTAGGGTTTACCTTCGGTGAAAAAAGTGGGGTTGGGAAGGTCAAAAGTTAGGGGATCTGAAGTGGTCTAAAATCGCCCCTAAAATTAGTAAATAGCCTGGTTTCTACATAAACGTATTGTTATAACTAAGCTTAAAAGTGCTCAAACATTCAGTTTACAATAAA